>JAJJMC010009576.1:71425-129632 GCA_023531435.1 Papaver californicum
AGTTAATACCCGATCGAGTTTGGCGAGACTAAACTCGATACATAATTACAGACCAGTATAGACTGTATAGTACTCAGGTGGAAGTCTAAGGGGGTTTTCTTTGTGGTCAAGTACATGAATGAGTAATCCTGAGGTGCCAGACGGTGACGTATAGATTGGTTCCAAATTGTTGATATTATTCATATGCATTAGTGAATTTTCAGATGTTGACGGTTGAATTAAGTTTTAACTTCCCTTCACACAACCCCATGAGAAAACACAGATTCATAGAATCAATTTACCCAAACTCAAAAAAAAAAAAAAAACCTAAATTACTCAATCAAGGTAGAGGTTAATACATGCTCTGATACCAAATGTAAAACCTAATATGTATATTCTATCACAATATGAACATACAGAATTAGAAGCGGAAGCAAAAGAAAGAGATTATAAATACCTCCAGCCATTGATCTTTAATCCTTAAGTTTGCCCTAATTTCTAGGTTGCTATGAACTTTGGTTCCAAACCCTCCTTCTCAATTTTAGATGGTGTATACAGAATGAGAATGGTTTTTGGTGACCTTCTGTCCAATTTTTCTATCTTCTTTATACTAACCCTAGCCATCATAGAGTAGTACCCGATAGATATAGTGGGTGGTTTTTCTAAAGGTGGGAGAGTCTAGTGGGTTGTAACTTCCCAACAAATGGATCAAATCCTTTTTCCCTTTTAAATTAGCCCATATGGGAAAAAGCCTTACACCTAACTCTAGCCATAATCTTATACTTGCATGAATATAGAATTTCCTAATAAAATCATGCATTGATGTTAGGCTGAAATTTTCTTGAACCAACAGTCATATCAAAATGTGCAGCACCCAATACATTTGACCTCAATTATTACCCTTCCGATCAATATGTCGCATCCCAGGTTCACAGCCTCTGGTAAAGCTTCAATTTTGAGATCATACGAATCAGTGATACCACTAACACACAACAAACCATGCATTAAAGCTAAAATTAACTTATCAGTCAAGGGTTAATCCAATGCAAGGCAAAAGTGGCTGAAGCAGCGAGAGCAAAGCAGCTTTCATCCGTTTTACATGTGCGGTAATCAAGTGACTCATGCCTTCATCGTGCATCAACATTCCAAATATAGCCGGAACTAGAAGAGTGAAACATATGTTCTAGTTCCCTCCGGACGAAGACGAAATTTATTGGGCCGAACTTCTTGCTATTGTCATTAGGCTAGAATGGGCATTGCAGTTTGGGTCTCGCCGAATCGTAATTAGGCCTTGCTCTTGTAGTGCAGGTTTATCATGTGCTAATAAGGGTATCCCTTGGATAATTAGACATTGATGGCTGGCAATGTGCACTGGCCTATCCTGAAGTGATTTTCAGCGATAAACTGAGAGACATATTTTACTTTCCCCTTACAAAATTTTTTTAATAAATTTTAGCTACACCATGTAGAAACTTCAAGATCACAAACATCCAAAGAAACCCTAAAACAGCACCAAAAGTTCTAGGCTCACAGGGACAACCAGGTACCAGCACAAATTAGCTATTGTAACTGCAACTCTGAGAAGGCTCTACTGCTTGAGCAAGTAGAGGATGATAACAACAAATGCTGGAGTTATGAATGGAACAAACAATTCCATACCATTATAAAAGATACTAGTTTGAACAAGGATCAGGAAAGAAGCAGCAGTTTTCATATTGTTCCAGACTCATTAAACAATAACAAACCCCCAAATCGCTGAAAAAGAAAAAAACAGCATAATCTGGGAATAACTTAAACGCTCTAAACTCTCAACAAATCCCTGCAATCACTGGGTACACAACAAGGGGGAAGGGGAACACGATGTAAAAACTTAATCAAATGCTTCATCATCGTCATCGGGAAGGGGCTGATTTGCAGCTTGAGCCAATTCTTGTTCATGCCTGAAACAAAAAGAAGATTTTCAAGTTCAGCAGTGAGACTTGGCAAAGGAAAGCTGTAAAATAATGGATAAACCATGGGGGAGGGGGGGAGGTGTTCCAAAAGATCAGCCGAGCTAGGGGAAAAACAAATAAGCTAGAAATAGAAAAAACTTACTTCTGTTGTGCCTCCATATCAATTGAAACTTCTGGGGGAGCAAGCGCAGGTGACTCAACAAAGTGTAGATTGGCATCTCTGTTATCGCACAGTATATTAGCAACATTATAATAAACAAGAGGTCAGTGGAGTACTTAAGAGAGCAGCAAAATGAGGTTTATAGTTTATAACAGTACCCTGCAAGCTTTCTGGCAAGATACAAGAAAGGCTTCTCGAAGTTGTAGTTACTCTTTGCAGAAATCTCATAGTATTGCAGATTCTTCTTCCTGTGGAAAGTAACTTGCTTGGCTTTCACTTGCCTGTTCTTGACATCAACCTTGTTTCCACAAAGAACAATTGGAATATTTTCACACACCCTACAATAGCAACCATGTAAATTTAACTGCATTAGCATCTGACATCTTATAATATCAATACTTTATACAAAACAAGAGTTTAGCAACAGAACAAACCTGCAGAGATCTCTGTGCCATGTCGGGACATTCTTGTACGTCAAACGGGCAGTGACGTCAAACATAATTATAGCACACTGTCCATGGATACTACATGAAACAGAAAATACAAGTTAAGTGTGGAAAAGCCAAAAGATTGCGACTAAATCCACTTGCAATAGCTTACTGGTCTACATACACAGCTTACTAGCATGTCTTTAGTTGAGATCACATTTCAACAGATGAGAGATGAGAAAGCATCACAGGGAATACAAGTAACAGGTTCAAAACAATTGAGTTCTAATTGACAACAGGATTTTTAACTGTCACATTAGCCTAATTCGTACTAGAGAAACAAAACACTAGCCCTAATAAAGTTCAAACTACTTAGTGAAATGTTCAATAAGAGTTGTAAGTAATTATATCAAAGTAATGTTGGTTCAAAATAAGTAAGCATGTTCAAACTTAGTACAAAGAAATAGCATTTAGACATTAACCATAGCATCAAAGACTGAATCATTATATAGACGCAATTCCATGCTTGAACAACTGATTCAATGTAAAACATGAATATTCATTACAATCTGAAAAGCTAAGACTAAATGATATAACTATAAAAACAACATGATCATCTTCACACACAAAACACAAACCAAACCAAAATGAATTTTTTATTCAATTGAAAACTTACTAATATCCATCTCGAAGCCCACCGAATTTCTCCTGTCCAGCTGTATCCCAACAGTAAAACCTAATCGGACCACAGTTAGTGTGGAAATCCAAAGGATGAACTTCAACACCAATGGTAGCTACAACAACAAACAAAAAAACACAAATCTCAGTAACCAATACCTTATTCCACAGATCAAATCAAAAAAATAATAATCAAGAGATCTAAATAAACTCACGTTCGTATTTCTTCTCGAATTCACCAGTAAGATGTCTCTTCACGAAAGTAGTTTTTCCTGTTGAAATACCACAATCAGATCTCATGTTTACAATAAACCCTAGAAATCCCACAAAATCAAAACAAATCAAAAAATAAATAAACCATTTACCAGTTCCACCATCACCAACGATAACTAGTTTGAAACTAGGGTAAGCCACAGTCTGCTGATTCGGAAGCGCCTGTTACAAAACAAAGAAACACAAATCAGTATCGCCGCCTCTAATCGCCGCCACTTAAACCCTAGAAAATGCAAAACAAAGATTTTACCATTTATCGCCGCCTCTAGTTTTTTTTTTCTTCTCTGGTTTTAGTTTGGTAGAGAGAGTTTAGATTTTGAATGTAAATAGAGAAAGTTCTGATGAGAGAGAAACGAACTGGGAGAGAAATAAGGGTTTTCTGAATATATAGGTAGAGGGATTACAGGAAGGGTTTTGGGGGTCATCGCTTTCTTTCAACGCGACTAATATGCATCGTTAGATTACATCCCGCTTGAAATCGACGCTTAAATTATAACCATCCACGTGTTGGGATTCGAAGTTTGAACATCCTTTATTGTCGTATATTCTGTTGGCGTATCGCAGCTGGAAGTGGGGGTGCACCGGTGCAGTGAGATTATCATGGGATCTCTAGAGAGGTTAATGCCCCATGAACCACTGACTGTCGGTCTCATGTGACCGACACCTTTTTGATGGAAAAAAACGTTCGATCGCATGCAGAATTAGCCATAAACATGTTTATCGAGAGATTCCAAAAAACTTTGAATATAATCTGTGAATACACGAAATAGAAGACTAACCGAATAGATATTTAAAAGGGAAATTCTTACCGAAACTCAAATTAATATTTACAGGGATTGTGATAGGAATCAGTTTTTGACGCGAGAGCGTAATAAGCACGTCCCAGCTTGCAGCTTTCGTCAGGAAACAAGTACGACGAAGCCTAAGACTCCTTTTGGTTGAGATAGGGAGTAGAAAGCAGTAAGACAACTTCCATTGCAGACCCGGACTCGCCCTGGGAATATCCATCTCTAATATTGTGATCTAACAATGTCTTGTAGTACATCTTATACAACTTTTTAAAATTACTGGCCCGTTTTAATATGTTTCTCTTCGAAAATGTTGGATGCCCTCTAAACTTATTCCCCAAAATTTTCCCTCTACGATCGTAAAGTTATGTCGAGGGCTGTTCAGGTGAGACCCATCATGGACCACTAAGGATTCACCATTCCTAGAAAAAAGGATTAAAATTGGTGCATATCATGGGGAAGAAAGTGGGGATAATTGTAAGGGTATGTAGCGTCTTTGGTTTCTCTCGGTGGTGTGGCGCAGGGCACGGTAGAAGGTAAGAATGGCAGCCATGCTAGTAAGCGTGCTTGAAAGACTTATACTGCCCTCAATTCAGACCCGTAAATTATAAAAGATTTTGATGATAATCTGGTTGACTGGTTGTTTTTCAAACCCAACAATCGTAGACGCCAACAGAAGCTTGTGTGTATTGCAAAAATGAAAGTGCCTCTAGAATTTAACTCCACTCGGAATGGACCAAATCAGGCACACTACGTAGAGACTCGACTAAAGACTAAAGAGTGAAGGCACTACATATATGAGATATTCATCAATGAGAGTGAATGATGCTAAAACCACGTGAATGGCATGAAATTGTTTATCTTTTTTTATACGTTTGTGTAAGACATGAAATTGTTTATCTTTTTTTATACGTTTGTGTTTGTTCTACTAAAAGGCAGAACAGGGAGCCACTGAATTCCTATCGGGAGTTTAAGGTAGGTATAAATGATGTTAGCTAGCTAGAGAGAAACTTATGGGGTGTATGTAGTTTAGTTGGTTGGTATGATCATAATAAATTTACAAGATTTAAATGAACCTCTCAATTCCGTATTTCACTATAGTCTACTTGTCATTGGCTGGCTATCATCTTGCAATTCTCTCATAGCAAGAGAATAAAGAGAGCTGAGGAAAAATAAACATTTTTCTTCTTTTTTTTTCAGAAAAAAAAGGGAAAATAAGTGTTTAGTATGACTTCATCTTCATCTTCTTCAATTGGAACTATGAACTGTGAGTTCTTCAAGCTTTTTCGTAACCCTCAAAGCTTTAATCGATTGGTATAAGAATCATCTCTTTTTTTTTCTTTTTGTTTCGTGGCATTGCATTTTACATATATGTATCCATGAAGTGTTACAGTAATAGTAGAGGATTTTTATTTCAAGTCCAATGAAAATGGCTTTGCTTTATGATGCATGGGAGTTGCAATACTAGTACTCCTTTCGGTTTATATGTTAATATCAGTGTATAATGATCATAGTTTAGGACTACTTCAAGTTGTTTCATTTATCCTTATTGTTTGTTATCTTTGTTATATTGCGATTCTATCGCATTTCTGTAGCATCTCCTGATTAATGTTTCAATAGCTTTCTTTATTAAGTTTCAACTTGATGGATGGCACCACTGGTTTTCTTGAATTTTGTTTCGGAATTCACATTTATCGCTAAACTTTGCTTCATCTTTGCTGCAGAAAATTCCGGTAGATTTTGTGCGAAATGTAAAATATGAAATCTCTACAGAAATTTGTTTAATCGGTCCAAATCGGAATATTTGGAAAGTGCACTTAGTTCAGGAGGAGAATACTATTTCTTTGAATAAGGATGGTCAGAATTTGTGGTTGATAACTACATGAAGAGTGAGGATTTCTGTGTTTTTGAATATGTCGTGGAAAAAAAGTATCAAGTTATAATCTTTGATATCTCAAATAGATGTGAAAGAGATGCTGCATTTCATGTCTTTCCCAGTCGAGCATCTAGAATACTTCTTCCGCAACAAAAAGTAAGGGAAAGGGAAATGCAGTAAAGGATGAAGGTAGAGTTATTCAACTTTCAAAAGTCATCTTATTTTTTTATAACTTCCACTATTTATGTGTCCATTCTTTGGATATAGTTGTAGTTGAACCCAATGTAGTTTAAATCGGATTTCGGTTCGTGCCGGTCGAGAGCGATACACTGGTACGCCGTTGTATCAGGGAAATTTCGGTTTCAAATATCGGCGAAATATCGGTCCGTATATTTTATACCTATAATTTTATAAAAAAAATACTACCTCACATTTTATACTATCTAAAGAAACCAGTGATCTTTTCTATGAGTTCTTCCCACAATTGTACCCGCATCCAAACAGTGTTAAAAACGCCCATAATTCTTATTTGCACCTGTTATTCAAATTTAAATCTAATCAAAACCGAATTAAGGTTGCGAGCATCACATACATTCAAATTTTTAAAACATATATCCAATTGTCAGCAGTCATTACAGTATGCTTCATTAACCACTAAGCATAACTAAATACAAATAAAAACACAGACAACAACATAATCAAATCAAATCAAATCATTTCCAACTCCCCCCCTGCAATCATCTAGCTTGATCATACAACCTTCTTGCATGAGACCCTCATTCTACAAACATATTTGGACACAAAGAAACCTGTCTTTTACAACTGAAGAGAATAACACTACACTGTAAAAGCAAAACAGAAAGAATCAAAAGGAGATAAAGGCTTTTTGAATCAAACAAACATAACAAACAGTGGAAATACACTCCACCCATTAAAGGTAATTAAATTATATACAGGACATAAGCATACAATTTCTATCATTTGACGATATTTTCAACCAGGACTAATCCAGTAATAGTCATCGTAATGAAAACAATGTTCATACGAAACCAAACCATATAGACAGAGACTGGAATCTGGAACTTTAATCTAATGACAAGGGAAGTGAATGAATATTGACTTATATTTCAGAGAGAAGTACATGTTTCGCTTGATTTCACTCCCACATGAATAGAAACAAAGGTAGTGTGAATACCAAGCTCGGCCTGTGCAACCTACTCCAGATAACAAAATGCAAAAGTTGCATGGTTGCCATTACAGATAACAAAACCAAGATAAGGTTTTGCTGGACTATTCTATATTTTTCAGATGGTGAGATGTTAATGGTGACTCCATTCATATATCAACTATGGTTAACCCTCGAATAGGCAGCACAAAGCAACAATAATAATGATGGTAAGCAGCATCAAAACAAAACACACACAATTCAAGTAAGAAACATCAAACACACTAATTGCAGGAAACACACACAATTCAAGCAAGAAACATCATTTTATAGGTAAGCAGCATCAAAAAAAAACAACTAAGCAAACCCCATACATAATCAGATCCAAATAACTACAGAAACAGGGAACCCTAAATTGGGTGGAAAATCTAATCAAAAATTGGGTAGAAAATCTAATAAAAGGTTAATACTAAAACAAATTGAAGAGAAAATACCTATTAAATTCGTGTTCTGCAGCAGAGAAATTGAAGAGAGAAATGAAGAGAGATTGAATCCAGAGATATTGAAGAGTATCAGAAGTAAGGATCGATCACTTTAATCTTCTGTAGCGAGAAAAATGAAGAGAGATTAAATATTTAAATGGGAGACAATGGAGAATCATAGGAGCCAAAGAAAAACCAAAGAGATTCATTGAAGAGAGAAATTGAGAGATGGAGGGGCAAAGAAATGAAATCCTCATACAGGATCGATGGCTTTACCCTTCTGTAGCGAATCTGGAGCGTTGGATTAGATTAGAGTCTAATCTAACGGACAAAAAAAAAAACCCGAAAATATCGGGTTATACCGGTATTGGACCGTACCGGTCGATTTTTTCGATAAAATACCGTACAGCCGATTTTGGGTGTTTTATTTCGGTGTACGTCCGATACCGGTAAAACCGACATAATATCGGCCTTACCGGCCGATACGTACTACACATCCATGACCTTTTGTATCACAAAGGCGTGACATCACATATGCAGAATTATTTGTCGCGTTGGATGCTGGATTGGGGTTTCAATCCGAAAAACCATTTGCTTCACTAGTCATGCAAACTTCCCATGTTTACACTGATTTTTGTGTGGTCAGTTTATCAATTTCAACATACTTTTGTCAACATACTGAAATAAATCCTAACTCACTTTCGCAGGCAACATAATTGCACTTAGTGTGTGCAACAAGCCTTTAAACCCCTATGTGTCCCTGGTGGACGAGTTTTGTCTCGTGAGGTTTTATAAGAGATATACCCACAAAATCTTTACTCCAACATTTAGCTACTTGTGAACGATTGAGGGTAGATACTAAATATGTTATTTAGTTGGCTACTAAATTCTTTGGCTATGAGAGGAATTACCCAATTGATGTACACGAGTTCGCACTCAAGCAACCTAAAATTCATATAAAAGAAAACAAAGCACTACTCAGACAGTCGTACAATGGACCACGATACTCAGAATCGAACAAACCACAATCACATGGATAAACTAAGAAGATGGATATGGAAATAGAAGTGTGCATATGTTAACTAAGGTGAACGGTGTTTGCCAGAATATCTATATGATCATAGTGCCAAGATGAACCCTAATGAATTGAGATACGCACTAACTGGTATGAATCCTAATTCTAGTATCAACTCAGTTGGTATATACAAAGACCCCAACGGCCGATTTATTGAATATGTACAATTATTCTTATTATTTATTTATTTTTCGACAACATGATTAGATCTTTTAAATCTAAGCACATGCTCCTTGTCAGCAGAGTACATGATAGTTTCCATGGATCCTACGTTCCACGCTTGCTTAGACGACGGAGACAGGGAGAACACACACATATTGCTATCCAAGTGTCAATTTTATTATTAATATTATTATTTTTATTTTTTTATTTTTTAATGGGTCAAGTTCAATTTAATTAATGGGGCTTGATTTCAATCACTCTACTTCATCCTAGCGGCGACAACAAGGTGATACTAGTGCCCCACCAAATCACTTAGAGAAACACAAAAAGTTATAAAATAAAAACAGAACGTGATATGGTGACGACTCCGAGATATGGTGATGACTATTATGTTATTTCTAACACCTGAGCTCTGTCCTTTTATGAATAGACCATTTAGCTGGGCACACCAACTCCTATAGATTTTTTTTTTTCATCTACCTAGAATTTAGTGTCATCCTGAATTGTTCACAAGTTTCTAAATTTTGGAGTTTTTTTGTACAACTAATTTTTTTTTATTTTCTCATTTACCCCCAAACTTAAATTGAACATAGTTCTCGATGTTCTAAATATAATGAAATACATGCATGAACAAAGTAAAAAAAGATAAGGAGAGATATTACCTGCACCGTGTACCAAAAGCATATGGATTGCTTCCCAAAAAGCGCTAAGTTTAAAGTCTTCAGCCAGACCAAGAAAGGATTAGTCACAATTTATGAATCATATAACAATAATCCGAATAATTGTGGATCCTTAACGTCAACTGGATTTGACTTATATAGCTGACCATAATAGAATATATGAAATTGGCGGCCATTCTCATGAAAATGTATTGATTTAAACTTCCTAACATATTCATGTTTGGTTCCAAAGTTTAGGAATTGACACATATGAAGTTCAGATGTTCCCACATTTGGTGGAAAAGTATTTGGTGAGAAAACAAAGTTAATGATAATATTATGGTTCGGGTAAACCACATCAACATGATGATAGAAATCTAAAGATTGAATTTCTTTTTGGACATAATCAGGCTCGGTGAAAAGTGTATGAAGATAATCTCTTAAAATGGTAGAGGCACATGTGTCAAGTACCAAGTGAGGGACTTTAAGCAGGAATACTTGAAAATCACAAGAATCATCAGTACCCCCAAACTTAAAGTGGACATTGCTCTCAGATAGACCAAAAACTATTGGTTGGGTTCTAATGTCCTTAAGGTCAGAACTACACTCAGATTCTTAAGAGGACTGGTTATCCAAATGATCCAAAATAACATCACCATCAAAACCATACAATGAGGTTATCCAAGGTATTCCTAAAAGCATGTTATTCTAAATCAGTGATCCCAAGAGGTTCATCATATTCATATAATGGATTGTCAAACACAGTGCTTTGTAAAGGATCATGAATAGTCCTACAGTTTATGAAAACGTCCTCACTCATATTTAAAATTTCTACAAGTCTATCATCTTCATCAAAAACTATTATTTTTGAATCGTTAGACTCTAAATTACTAGTTTCAGGAGAAACTCGTTCCTCTAAACCATAATCGTCTTCATAATAATAAGGAAATATTTCAACGTCTATAACAATGATATCTCTAGTTAAATCTCTTTCCTCTTGAATATGTAAATAATCATTAACATTATTAGGATCGGAACCAGAAACATCATTATTATCATGAAGCTCAATTGGTTGAAAAAATTCTTGTTCATTATGACTACGAATTTCAAATTATTCATCACTACTATCCTCATCCTCATAGTGATATGAAGATGATTGAACCTTATCTAAATAAATAGAGTCTTTTATTCTAGCCTCGTCCTCTAAATAGATAAATATTCATCATTATTATCAAGGGTAAATTTATAAACACTATTTTGGCAATTAAGTTCATTTTGAGCACTATTAGCAGTTAATCGTTCTTCTTCTTCGATTTCATCTAAATGTTTCTTAAGTTCACTGAGAGCGGTATTTAAAGCTGCAAGTTATTTATTCTGTTCTAATAACTCTTTTATAAAATTCCTTCATTAACATCTCACTCCTACGTGTCGACTCAGTTATCTGCTTGAGTGATTCTTCTCGAGTCATAATAGGTTTATTAGGATTACTAGGTCGCAACCACTCGAGGGGTTCTTCTAGAGGAGACTTACTCATTGTTGTAATTCGTTTCTAACTCAAACCTATTTGTATTCTCAGTCAACTGCTTGAGGGCCTCTTTTAGAGAAATTGAAGGATGATGAATAGTACCAGGCTCAACTGTTTGATTAAATCCTTTAAAACGAAGAACTCGAATTTTGCTAATTTTCCTGTTCATATGACTAGTGCGCGTATGAGTAGTAATTGGGACTTCCATGGTATGAACCATAACCTTTAGAAGGTTGGTAGTGGTCCCAAGTACTATCCACATTATGGTCATAGTACGGGTAATGTCCATTTTGAAAATCAGTCGAATATTCCTTGTATTGGCTATCGTAAGACCAGTTCGGCATTTTTTAGTGCACATGCAAATGCAGGTTCGACTAAAATAGGTAAGCTCAGGTTACCTTAACAGAATATACATACAATCAAAGATTGGTCAAATTTACGAGGCTAAGGCTTGTGGACTTTCATCTGGTAACTCCATCAGGCCCAAAACACGGGTTCAGCTTATTTATCCACAGTTTTTCCTAAAAATCGGCAGTCTAACGAATGTAAAATGTTAGGTGTACGTGTTTTCTTATTATTTATATATATACAAAATAAAATAAATATCCAACTAAACATATACAAAAGAAATCTTAATTTCCTAATTTACTTATTTACAAAACGAAAATCTAAAACAAATTGGGTTTTATTACTTACCTCTTTCAGTAGGCAATTCCACAATAAATGTTGAATATTACCTGCACATCAAAAACAAGAAAATACAGTAGAATCTAAAATCTAAAAATAAAATAAAATAAATTAAAAACTAAACCTTAAAAAAAATAATCTAAAACCCTAACCTAAAAAATAAGTTTGTGTCAGCGGCGCCAAAAATTGATGTGATTTTGTAGAAGTGGTAAGAAAGGATTCTTTGCTCAGACTTGTGAAGATTTGATTTTAAACTAGCAAATAAGTAACAAAAGGTGGTAGCAAAATTACAAATTACCGGGACTCTGGATTCCACCAAAATCATAATCAAGTGATGCATATATCAATTCTAACAATTATAGCTCTTTTATGAACTCTATTTCTTTGCCAAAGATAGATTTCTAAAACATTAATTGTAAATCATAAACATTGTGCATCAAGAACTCTAAGGTTAAGCATACACCATAAAAAAAATCACAAATAATTAATGAAAATCGTAAATCAATTAAAATAAGTGCAAAAATCATAAAGAATCAAAAATAGTTACCAAACAATTGTGAAAAATAGCTTCCTGCATTGTCCCAGTGATTGGGTTTAGCTCTTCATGTTGAAAACTCTTTCAATACGATATTCATATCCCAAAGTGTTTATAAATGATGAAAAAGAGAGAAAATGATGAGAACTGGGAATTCGCAACGTTTATAGGTGTTGCAAACTCACTTTTATAGAAACTATTGAAATAAACGACCGCTTCAACATGTCTTAAAGAATAAACTATTGTTGGTATTATTCATGGAACTTTTACAATAGATATTGAACTTAAGAGAATAAACCACAAACATAAGACAGTTCTCCTTTTTAGCCACGATTTATTCAACCTTTTAGCAATAGTTTGTTCATCTTCTTCACGAGCAAATTTTTGTTTTCTTAATTTTGATTTTCTTTTTTCCTCTGGCAGAGCCATCCCCCCTAAACTACTCTTATCTTCTCTTATTTATACCAGAACACAAAATCATCTCCTTAACTCATTCAAATCTTTACTTTAATGAATATAATTTTCATATTTCTTTTTTCGGCAATATTTTGTTTTCGAATTGATTTTCTTGCTAAACAAATCTTCGGTGATGGTGTTGTTGCGTTGGTTTATCAAATATGCTTTGAATACTCTTGAGAGAAGATCAGGGAAAAAAGGAAAGAAATCTTATATGTTTTTGTGAAAACGGTGTGAGAATATATTTCTCTCCCTGTTTTAGAGAAAATATTTCACGAGACTTTATTCTTGAATCTTTTCGAGTTTCCTGATATCATAGTCTCGTAATAAGGTAAAAAAAATCTTCTTGTCATAAAATATGTCCAAAAGTCTCGATCCCATATCTTCACAGGTTCACACAGAGATAATTTCCCGCCCAAAACATGTTTAAAGAGGAAGGAAAAAGAAAGGGGGTGCATCTATCCATCTGCAGAGTGCCTTTAACAACTGGGGATGCCCTTAGTAATTTTATTGGGTGTATATATTACTTTTTAGCGATTTTTTCGTAAAAGTTTATTTCTCGAAAAACACCTGCAAAGACACAAAATATCATAATAAGTACAAAATAAGTACTAATAAATATATAATTGAGAATAAAACAGACACAAAAATATAACTATCAGAGAGAATTGAGCCCAGTCAAACCAATATCAAGGTGGATCAAAGTTCTATAATCGACAAAAAAGAACGGCATAGCCCATGGAATTAATGAAGAAGGGGAGGTAAAACTCCTCTAAGAATAAATCATATTTTAAGGCATATACTGTAATGACCAGACCTTCCACCGATACTGTCCCCACTTAGCCACTGCGGTAATCCGGCAGTGTGGGGTTTTCTATGGGCACCACTGCGGTCATCCAGCAGCAGCTTCCCAGGAGGTTACACATCCCTGGATTACTCCCGCCCGAGCATGCTTAACTACAGAGCTTTTTACCAACTGTTGAGCCAGTTGTACTGAAAAGGCCTCGGTGTTAGGAAAGGACAAACCATTACCTATATTCCATTCGACGTATCCTACCTGTCGAATTGGGGTATTACATATACCTAATGGTGATAAAGTAGGGTTACTAGGTTCTAAACCCATTACTCCTTATCTAACATTTTTTTAATAATAACAGTAATGTTCTTATTGTTTATATTTATTTAATTACTTTATTTTCATTATTTTAATATAACTTTTTTTAATTTTTTTAATTTTTTTTTTTGTTTTAAACTAACCGATTCTTATCAACATACTTCCGTTCTTGCTGGACTATATGATAATTGAACTCTTGGTCAGAAGATATAACCACTCGATCGCCTGCTATACCTGTCTTGAAAATCTTTCCATATTTTGAGAATCTCTTCTTGACGAAGGGTTGGATGTCTAATCCGTGGCTGGGGATAAAAAACTGTACTGTCTCCCCAATTAGAGGGAAGTCCATAGAACCAGGTGGGAGGGTTCCATTGCATTTGGGGTGACTCCATTTGTATCGAAAATGGGTTAAGTTCACTACAACGGAAGTTATAGAAAATTAGATATTTTTTTAAAAAAAGTTAAAAATATAATAAAACAATAATAAAAAATAATTAAAAAATATAAATAAAATATAAAGTAAAAACAATAAGGTAAATAACTAAAATTAATCAAAGATATTTTCATAATTTAACTATCCCTAGGATATTCTTTACCACCTTATAATGGTTGGGGCTATGTGGTCAATATCGGTCGTTATGACCGCGATAACGGCGATATTTAAGGTATCGTTTCAAGAGCGCGACGTATCTTCAAATATCGTCGTATCGGCCGATAGATTGAGATTCGTCCGATACGGCCGAGATTCGTTCGATATTCAATGTATATATTTGTTGTTTAATCTAGATTTTTAAACTTTGAACTTAGAATTATAATATACTAATATGATCTCTTCTTAAAATATGATTGTTAAGATTCTTGATAATAAATCTTGGCATTCACATCTATAAAATTTCGATATAAGATTTAGGACTCCCGATATTTCATCAATAATTTCTCAGAGATATAGTTATCAAGGTATCAAGGTCCCGGCCGAGACGAGACCGAAATCCGAAATTAATTACATTGGGTTGGTAATAAATTTATATGCCTCATTCCTAAGAATTTCTATGAGAGAGTTCAACGAAGCAATTGTTTCTTGTGTGCTGCTTCAATGCCACAAAAGTGCTTGCGTCAATTCTGATGGTCAAATGGACAAGTTAGAAGAAAAGGTTTAATGTATATCTCAATAAAGTTCAATTTGAAACGGAAGGAAAATACTTATGGAAGTTGGGTTTATAAGGTGAATTTCAAATCATAATCCTTTAGTGGGTTCAGATATCTTTATTCCTAAACCTCTAAATGCTCCTTCCAGGTTCCAGAAGATGTGGATTAATCATGAAGGGTTTATGCAAATGGTTAAAGATTCATGGGAGATGAGTATGTTTGGTAATCCTATTTTTGTCTTCTTACAGAAGCTCAGAAGATTAAAACAAGTACTGGAGCAATGAAACTGGGAGGTCTCTGGGGATGTCAAAGTTTAACTCAAACAAGCTGAAGATAAGGTTATAAACTTGTATTCGACCTCAACCCTGATGGGGATCCAGGTCCTGACGGATTCTCTAAATGCTTTTATAGAGCGACTTGGCACCTAGTGGGTGAAGATTTAGTAAATGATGTGCAATATTGTTCACAAATTTACACCAAATGTGCTAAACAAAACACGAATAATTCCTAAAACTAAAGGTGCAAAGAAAGGTTCTCAGTTCATACCTTTAGGTCTTATCAACTTTTGTTTACCATTATTATTACTTCTAGATTCAGCAATTAGATGCCTAAATTGGTTTCACCTCAACAAGGAACGTTCATTACGACTGTTAGTACCAAAAAGCTGCTCTAACACGTGGCAGCAACGTCAGCGTAGCTCAGCATTTCCGCTACCCACATTGTCCCGATACACCAGTCCGAAGTGCAACTCGTCCAAACCATGGACCACACTCAAAGTCCGAAGCCCGAGAAGAAAGCCCAGGCCATGCAAGAAAGACAATCCTAGCGCTCCCGATGTCCCGATCTCATCAGTGGCTTCATCGGCGACGTCATCATCATCACGTCCCGGTCCCGTTCCAGCTGGTGCCCGATCCATCTCATCCCGACCATGCTGTCCCGACCGTGCTGTCCCGATCCGGTCAATCCCGATAGACTTGGGCTGAACACATGGAAGCATTAGAGAGTGAGAGAGTAGACAGGTGGTCACACAAGGAGTTGACACGTCACCAACACCTTTGACACGTGGGAGCATCATCACACGACACATCAAATGAGATTACACATAAAAGAAAAGGAAGCCGGAAAGAGAGGGGATTAGCTTCTTCTTCCGGGAAAAAACCCTAGGCATCTGGATTCTCAGAGCTTCAATGAAGCTTTCTGTATTTGTAATCACAAATGAATCAATAATATCCCTCAATACTTCACTACCCGTGGATGTAAGCCATTAAGGGCTGAACCACGTTAAATCCTGTGTGCAATTTCTTCTTTTCTTTTGTTAATTTGAGTGATGATTTTGGTTGTTTTGGGTATGAGAATTTCTGCCCAAATAATTTGGCGCTAGAAACAGGGAGGAGTAATGGATTTATCCGACCTGCTACACAAAGATTGGAGAATTGAAGATTTAGGGATATTCAGAGTTCAATCGAAATTAGGGATTTGGGAATCAAGTTGAAGTTGACAGACAATTGGTAATGAAATTATGTTACCGAGGAGAGAAAAAAAGTTGGTTATGATTAAATTGACGTTATCAAGCTAATTGAATGAAGAAAACAGAACAACAAAAATTGCTTACAACAACCAAAAATTGCGAACAGCAAAACCTAGCAGCAAAAATTGCGATCCTCTTTCTGTTCTATTTGTTGTTCCTGCTCCAAGAATTGATGAATCTCTAGTGTTTCTTTCTGTTCTATTTGTTCTTTCTGTTCTTTTAGCTCTTCAAAATTCGTTTCACCGTAAAATTTTAGGGAAAATCCCCAAACTTCAATTCAAAATCAATTTTGATTTCAGATTTACAACAACCAAATCATGTTTTACAAACCCATCCAATTGATTTTCAAAAACCCTAAGTATTAAAATTTCAAATGAATTTGGGAATTTTTCTCATTACTTTGATTCAGTTCTTTTATCTAAATTAATTGTTGCGATTTTTATGATTTTGCGGATGATTTAAATGATTGGTTTGTCTTGAATGAGTGAATGAATGCAGGAAAGAAGATTGAATAATATTTCAAATCACCAACATTTTTATGGTGAAATCAACAACAGAATGCATGCAAGGAGTTTGTGAAAATGTCTAAATGACAACTTTTGGAAAATTCAAGTTCAAATGCATGAATTAGCATTTTCAAACAATTGGACCATGGTGCTGGAGAATGTTTCACAAGTATTAGAAGATTGGGTTGCAGGGGAAATATGAAAAACCAATTGTTACATACTGCATCAGTCATTATTCAAGAAGAAGAAGAAGAAATAAAAAGTGTTGATTGAGAAAGTTAGTTATCATCAGAATTTCACTGTTAGCTTGCAAAGAAACCAATCCAATGGTGAACTTTCAAGCTTGTCAAGTCATGTCCAATTCATTCAACTGATGACAACAACCGTGAGAAATGCAAGCTAAGTATCATTCATCTCAAAGGATTTATTTTCCTGTTGCAATATGCATACCACTTGCATGTTATCGGAGAATTTAGAATCAAATTCATTTTTGTGTGTTGTATGATCTGAAATTGCTTGTATGTTAAAGATTGTTATAACAGCCTTAGCACTCATTTTGCTAAAAGCAATACATAACCCAGCTTGCATCTATAAATCTTATCCAGATTATTGTACAGTACATAGGAACTGATTCTTGTTCATCCATAATCTTTGATGACAAATGAATAAACTTATTATCTTATGCACACAGTGAAATCAAGCTGGAGTACCAGGTCTTACATAGTTGCTTATTGGCTTGATAATATTTGTTTCGGGTTTCAATCGTCTTGATCTCAAAGACCTAATGTGTAATTTTAACCCATTTTTGAATGTGGTTAAATCATTTTACATGAAACATAATACCAGAAAGGTTGAATATACAAGTTATTAAACATGTTATAGCTTATAAGCATGAAACTTAAATCATCTTGTGAATTTAATCCATCAACTTTTATAGATTTTTGAATCTGTCTCATAGCCATTGATCTGTGATTTGTATGAATGCATCTAGTTGATTGTTCTATTCCCTGGAGCTTCTATTAGTTCCTAAATGATTGTCAAGCTCAAAGAGCATAAACCATTGGAGACTTCTTTTCTTGCTGATGAAGTGAGTGTGATGATTCATTGGGCCTGGCTCCGCAACGGATTTTTTTTTATAATCAAGATTTATGAAGCGTACTTAAGGGTTATCTGTTGAAGAGGAGCAACATCTTTAAGGCTTGTCTCACACCAAGTCTCTTCCAAGAGCTAAGTATTTTTGATCATTTGATTCATTTGATATATAATCTGATTTCACTCCAATGCATACACAATTTCAATTTTGTCAAATTGTGTGCATGACATGATAAAATGATTGAATATCTGCTCATAGCTAGACTATTGATATTGTTCACTGAGGTCTAATTTTGTGACTAGTAATTGTGAACATGAATAAAGAAATTCAGTAACTAACTGAATGGGATTTCTTTGACTTGTGCGAATAACTGATTATTACTTATGCTGCCTTTTACTTTTGATATTCATCTAAGTGATATAGCAATTCAAATATTAGCATAATACTGAAATAAATTCATAGCTCATGATGCTGAGTCTTCATTTTAATTCATAACTCCATCTTTATGTTTCTTCTGTAGCTCGCAGTTAGCATTCAGTTTTCTCCGTTGAATGTCTAGTCTAAGTCTAATTTGATCTTTAAATGAATCGAACTTTATATCTGATTTTATTGAGACCAATCTGATGTTTCTTAGAGAATAGGCGTCATGCATGTGATGCCTTCGAACCTGGGTTTCATGCTGAACCTGGATTATACATTTCACTGTTGACAAGCTATAGTTTCTGTAGGCTCACATGGTGATTGTGTTATAGCCTCTTTTTCCATCTGCTATGCTTTAATCCTCCATAAATATCATATGTATGTGTACGGACATTCGCATCTTAAGTATAAATGTTAAGTCAACTGATAAGTTTAATCCTATAGCTTTCAAAGCTTCTTTAATCTGACCTACAAAACAATTAGATTGAGTATACATTAATCTAGAATCAGATTCATTATTTGCTTAACTGAAAAAACATCATCTTTTGTATTTAACTGTTGAATATACATGATCTTGTTATCTTCTTTATGTATTCAATAATTAATCTTACCTCAAGTTCTTGAGGCTAAGCAATGCTGGCTCAACAATGCTGAGTTGTTTAAATTTCAAAGTATTTTCGTAACATTTCTGAACAGTTAAGTGCATACTATTGCAAGTACTAATATGCTTTTCAGCACAATCAATTTTGAGCGACCTTGAATGACTGTTAAGGCACAAGAAGAAAATCTGCCCCACTAGTCTACATTTATTAGCTCATAGCATCAACAGTTCGCAGCATTAACAAATGCAACTTAAGTCATCAAAGACAACAACGATCAACGTTACAACTTCAGTAACAGCAGCAGCAATGGTTTTAACAGCTAACGCTTGTGCCACAAAGATGCATAGCAATCTACTCAATTACAGGAGAAACAAATATCACAGCTACAACAGTTAAAAAAAGGCATCTATTGGTCCACATGCATTACCAAAAGATAAATATACACTATCTTTTAAATTATTATGACAATCGCATATTTAAAGTAGCAACTTAAAACTTAACAATGATTCATACCCATCATCTTTAAATGAATGAGTTACAGTCTATTTTTATCACTCAAAATGAACTTGCTTGATTTGTGAACACAACATCTGTATAGATTCACCATGATTGCTGAGTGTGTTTAGAGTGATCGCTTCGTTTAATGAATGCATATGTAGTCAAATATATCTAATATGTGAATATTTATAAGATGAATTTATGCTATATACATATTGTATAAGTTAATGATAATAATAATTATAATAAATTAAATTAAATTAAATTGTTATAGCTAGATAATTATTATCGCAGCTTTAATAGATAAGAAAAGACATATACCGATCCGCAAGCATGAACATTTCGGAAAAAATAATTTTGCATTATCTTTTTTAATTTCGATTATAAAGTTTATAATATTAATTGCGTATTTGAAGTAGCAATTTTAAATTTAAGAATGATTCTTAATTATCATCTTTAAATGATTCAATCATGATTTCTCTTAATTGCTCAGAAAACATGAGCTTATTTGATTTGTATACACAACATCTGTATGATGAATTAGATCATTCAATTTGTTCAACTACTACCAATTGTATATATTTTAATTGAATACTACAAACTGTCATACAGTATGAATTGATCAAATGATTTCAATAGTATCTGAATTGTATGTGATATCATGCATCATGATAATTAATGTCATAATCATAGAAACCTATTTAATATGATAAATTTTTAGTCTGAACAAATTCTAATTTGTTTGATTAGATTTAGCAGCGATATTTAATTAAAAGCATGAAAATCATTTCTAGCTTGTATCAATTTAATACTATGAAACGTTTAAGACATTTTTATGAAGTGTGAAGATACCTATGAAGGACACTTCAGAGATGTGGCAGCTATGCAATAATGATGCACTGGGGGGCATGCTATAAAGAAATCAAATATCTAGCTGTGAAATGAGTTAAATACTGCACGCCAATTAGGTATTTCATTTTAACAATTTATTAATGCTAAATAGAAATAATATATTTCGCTACTTTACGTTATATGCCTTGTACTTCTTAACATAAGGCAGCAATTAATACCTTAAGTGAGCCTTCAAGAAATGATACTTCAAATGGCTCATACTTCACGAAGAATATTCAGTAAATACTTCAATTTATTCTGAACTTCTTTGAAAGGCGATACCTCTTATACTTCTTGCGGCAATCTGAACGCTCCTATAGGAATTATCATTCAAAAATGGGTATCTCTTTCAACCTATCATCAAATATTTTCGGAAGGCGAATACTTCTACATTCGTATACTTATGATCTCTTAAACAACGATTACTTCGGAATACAATGGTATTTCATCTGGATATTTCTCATCTCTTATTTAAAATATATTTCATATTTTCTTTCTAAATATGCTTCTCATGTATATAGAAGAATATGGGATATGTCTTAAATAAGAAATGAGAAATGAGAAATATCTGGATGATTTTCAAGTATACTTTTCATCTACATTTCAGGTATATTTCTTACCGATATTTCTCCGTTCAGGAGACAAGAAAAGACTAGTGGGTATTTCCCCAACGAGGGAACCCATGTAAGAGTCTTAATAAAATGATGGGCCACACATAATTTACTCCATGCCCGAGATAAATTAGGCATATGTTCCTACTGAGCTCAGTGGCTCGAGCAAATTTATGGGACACATTAATTTACTCCATGCCCGAGATAAATTAAGCGTGTGTTCCTACCGAGCTCCGTGGCTAGGAGATTTGATAAGACTATTGGGTCGCAGAACCTAAGTAAGAATCTTGACACAAAAAGAGTACGTTCGGGACCAACCCTGTATCTTACCCCTGGCTCGGGTTTGTTTCGTATGTGTGGGATCTCGAACGTCATAACTCCGTGGAAGGAGGTGCTTCATTGCAAAAAATTCCAACCCAGGGTTCAAAGGAATCTTGTGGTGAAAAACTAACGATCAGTATATGTATACAAAATTTTATTTTGCAGGGACAAAAATACAACATAAAATGAAAAAGCACAAGCAACATCAACCACCACATTATGGTTCGGACGAGACGAGAAGTCGTTTTCTTAAGAGTTTTTCTTCAAAACAACTCTCAAGAAAAGGGGGCATAATGTTAGTACCAAAAAACTGCTCTAACACGTGGCAGCAACGTCAGCGTAGCTCAGCATTTCCGCTACCCACAGTGTCCCGATACACCAGTGCGAAGTGCAACTAGTCCGAACCATGGACCACACTCAAAGTCCGAAGCCCGACAAGAAAGCCCAGGCCATGCAAGAAAGACAAGCCTAGCGCTCCCGATGTCCCGATCTCATCAGTGGCGTCATCAGCGACGTCATCATCATCACGTCCCGGTCCCGTTCCAGCTGGTGCCCGATCCATCTCGTCCCGACCATGCTGTCCCGACCGTGCTGTCCCGATCCGGTCAATCCCGATAGACTTGGGCTGAACACATGGAAGCATTAGAGAGTGAGAGAGTAGACAGGTGGTCACACAAGGATTTGCCACGTCACCAACACCTTTGACACGTGGGAGCATCATCACACGACACATCAAATGAGATTACACATAAAAGAAAAGGAAGCCTGAAAGAGAGGGGATTAGCTTCTTCTTCCGGGAAAAAACCCTAGGCATCTGGATTCTCAGAGCTTCAATGAAGCTTTCTGTATTTGTAATCACAAATGAATCAATAATATCCCTCAATACTTCACTACCCGTGGATGTAAGCCATTAAAGGCTGAACCACGTTAAATCCTGTGTGCAATTTCTTCTTTTCTTTGTTAATTTGAGTGATGATTTTGGTTGTTTTGGGTGTGAGAATTTCTGCCCAAACAACGACCCTTCTACAAAATACTCTGACCAAAACCACATTGAAGAGTTTGTTGCAGTGATACCAAAGTATAACACTCAATTCAAATAAAAACTACACTATTAAACTAAAAACTGAATCCAATTTAAAAGTATGAGTTTGCTCTAGTCAAAATCTGATTCATAATCATTAGGAAGAGCTGAATAACAAGCTTTTTCTAGTTCACGTTCATGTTCCCGTTGCCGTTCCAAGTCAATGACAACTTCAGGAGGGGCAAGAGCTGGTGACTCTACTGTTAACTTGAAGAGTTTTTTTTTTCGATTTCTCAATTCTTTCTTGTTACAGAAGAAGATGAGGTTTATAGCTTACCTCATGAGATATATAGGAAGCAAAACAATATTCTAAATTAATGCATTCCATATACGTATCTTATGCATACTATTCTAAATCAATGCATACCCTATACGTATCAGGTTGGATATTCTGACACTTCCCCTCAAGTTGAGTAATGGGATCACAATTACTCAACTTGCGCAATGCCATGTTGAGGGTTTTTCCACTTACTGCTTTTGTGAGTATGTCCGCTAGCTGGTCTTCTGATCGGACAAATGGTAACTCAATCAATCCTTCTTCTAACTTCTCTTTGATAAAGTGCCTATCGACTTCAACATGTTTTGTTCGATCGTGCTGAACTGGATTCTCTGATATACTAATGGCTGCTTTGTTATCGCATAGAAGTTTGCATGCGTTCTGAGGTGGGAATCCAATTTCTGTCATTAGCTTCCTGAGCCAAAGCGCTTATGTCAACCCTCGAGCAATTCCTCTGAATTCAGCTTCAGCACTAGATAATGCAACCATCTTCTGTTTCTTGCTCCGCCAGGTTACCAGATTTCCTCCTACCATTGTGAAATATCCGGATGTTGAACGTCTGTCAACACGATTTCCGGCCCAACCAGCATCTGTATAACCTTGCACTTCCAAGTTGCCATTCCTTCTGAAGATTACTCCTCTTCCTGGTGACCCTTTTAGATATCGAACAACTCGTATTGTTGCTTCCATATGTACAACTTGAGGATTGTGCATAGACTGACTTATCACTCCCACAACATATGTTATATTTGGTCTGGTGTGAGAGATAGATCAGTTTTCCAACAAGTCTTTGATACTGCTCTTTGTTTGCTGGCTTCCCTCCTTCTGTTATTTGAAGTCCATGATTGATCATAATTGGGGTCTCTATAGGTTTACAGTCAACCATTCCTGTCTCTGCTAGTAAATCAAGAATGTATTTCTTCTGAGATATGAAGATTCCACTTCTCGACCTCAACACTTCAATCCCAAGAAAGTATTTCAGCCCTCCTAAATCCTTCATTTCGAATTCTTCAAATAGCCTCTTTCTTAGTTCTTTGATTTCTTCAGAGTCACTTCCAGTTATGACCATGTCATCTACATATATGATCAGACAAGTTATCAGGTTCCCTCTTGTTTTCAGAAACAAAGTATGATCGGAATTGCTTTGCTTGTACCCATATCTCTTCATTGCTAAGGTGAACCTACCGAACCATGCCCTTGGAGATTGCTTAAGACCATACAGAGCCTTTTTTAATTGGCACACCTTGTTTCTTTGAAGCCCTTCAGTAAACCCTGGTGGTCCTTCCATGTATACTTCTTCTTCTAACTCGCCATGGAGGAAGGCATTCTTAACATCAAATTGATGGAGGGACCATCCCTGGTTGGATGCTACAGAAAGAAGAACCCTGATGGTGTTCATTTTGGCTACCGGAGAGAAGGTTTCTGAGTAGTCTACACCATAGGTCTGGGTGTACCCATTCGCTACCAGTCTCTCCTTGTATCTTTCGACAGTTCCGTCTGCTTTGTACTTAATAGTGAACACCCACTTACAACCAATTGTCCTTTTTCCTGGAGGTAAGTCACATAATTCCCATGTTCCATTCTTTATCAATGATTCTATTTCTGCTTCAATAGCTTCCTGTCATTCTTTCGTTGACATTGCTTCGTGTACAGTTCTCGGAATTTCCTTAGTGTATAACATCGCAGTAAACACCTTCGCTTGTTTTGATAAGTTTTCTCTTGCAAGATCACCTATCGGATATCTAGAAGCTCGTGGTTCTTGTTCTGGTAAGTATTTTCTCGGTGGTATACCTCTGTTCTTTCTTGGTGGCAGCACAAATCTATCTTCCACCTCTTCCATTACTAGTTCAGTTGAAGGGCTGTTATCAAGGTCAATTACATCAGAAATATGTTGATCAGTTAGGGGGTTTCTTACCTCAGGAGTATCGAACACAAGTGAGTATCGAGCTGATGGTTCTGGCGAGGAGTGTTGTACAATGGTCAGATGTGGCAGCTCGGCAGTGTTGATAGTGCTGTTACAAGTATTCCTCCTGTGGTATACTCGAAGTGGAAGTTCGGTGGAGTTGGCAGCAACAGGTTCAGGTTCAGCGAAAATAGGACCTGTAGCCTGAACAGTAGGCAGTTCCGGAGCAACAGTACGTAGTTCCGGAACAGGATCAACAGGACCTGTAGTAGACTGTACAACAACATCAGTAGCAATCTGTTCGGTAGCTTCAGGTATCGACAACCAACTCAGTTGAATCTCTTGAATGCTGAATTTCCCCCTGATTCCTGAGTTGGGAGGAGTAGTAGTATTCGGACTCAACGAACTTACAGTCCATAGTAACAAACATGCGACGAGAGGGAGGATCATAACAACGGTACCCTTTCTGATGGATTCCATATCCTACAAAGACACATTTAAGGGCACATGGGTCGAGTTTTGTTCGGGCAGTTTTTGGAATGTGAACAAATACTGATATTCCAAAGATGCGTGGTGGTAGAGTTAGGATTGAACGTATGTCTGTATCAGTAGAAAGAGTATGTAAGGGTGTTTGATGGTTGAGGATTTTTGTTGGTAATCTGTTGAGAAGGTAAATTGTTGTTGCTATGGCTTCAGGCCAAAAATGTTGGGGTGCTTCGGATTTAATCATAAGTGCTCTAGTCATTTCAAGGAGGATTATATTCTTTCGTTCGGCTACCCCATTCTGTTGGGGTGTATTAGTGCATGTAGTTCGATGGATGATGCCATTTCGGTTGAAGAAAGCTTTTAGGTTGTGGTTCACATATTCCCCCCCATTGTCGGAACGAAAAAATTGGATTTTTTGTTGAATTGAGTATGAACCATTTGATAGAAAGAAATGAATCTATCAGAAACTTCTGACTTATTTTTCAGAATATAGATCCAAGTTATGCGAGTGCAGTCATCAATAAACAGAACAAAATATCGAAAGACTGAGTGTTGAGAGTTTGGTGCTGGACCCCAGACATCAGAATGAACTAAAGAAAAAATTGACTTTACTCTCGTATTATTTGGACGAAATGATGTTCTGTGGCTCTTGGCCAGAATGCACGTTTGACACAACTCGTGTGTTTTATTTAGAAATAAAGAAGGGAATAACATCGTAAGATACCCTAATGAGGGATGACCTAACCGGCGATGCCAAAGCCAAAGTTGTCTGTTCGTCGTCCTGTGACCGAGTCTAGCAACACCTTGTTGAGCCACCTCATCAACCATGTACAACCCTCCTCGTTCAGTGCTACGCCCAATAATCTCCTGTGTAAGAATGTCCTGTAAGATACAAAAAGTAGGGTACATTAGAACTCGACAATTGAGTTCACGAGTAACTTGACTTATTGACAGAAGTTTACAAGACAGAGTAGGGACATATAAGCATCTTAATCTAATATGGGGAGATATTTCTGTAATTCCCGCTCCTTCTACTATTGAAACACCCCCATTTGTTGTGTGAATCTGTGTTTTTCTGGTTGGGCATGATCCAATAATATCTGTAGGATCATAAGTCATAGTATCGGTAGCCCCACAATCGAAAATACATTGCCTATCCTTCTCTGTACATTTCCTAGAATAATTCTGAGCTTCCATAGCTATGCCTACAGTTCTGTCAGAAGTATTGTTAGAGGTTAAACACAAGTTTTGAACCCAACTGTTCCCGTTACCTTTCTCTTCTTTGCTGCTGTTATGGATGGATTCTGCTGCAGTCCGTTCTTCCATCATTCCAGCAGCAACACCGTCTTTAGTCCTTCACTAGTCTGAGCTTCAACAGTAACCATGGTGTCTCGGTCAGCAGCAGTAATTTCAGAGGTGCACATAGCTACGGCAGCCTTGCTGTTACACATTTTTCCTGGCTTATGGCCATCCTCCCACCAATCCGGGAAGCCAACAAGTCTGAAGCAAGTTTCCTTTGTATGTTTCGACATACCACAGTGAGTACAATGTAGCTTAGACTTGTCTGTGTATGGCTTAATCATGCTCTTATTGTCCATTTGCTTCTGTTGGCCACGTCCCTGCAATCTTTCACCTGAGTGTTTAGTGAACAATCCAGTTCCTAGTCCACCTTGTGATGATGAATCTTCATCACTTATTGGCTTCAGTATACGAGACCTAGCAACCTCTTTTCTTACAGTTAAGCAGGCAGATTCAACCGAGGGAAGTGGCTCAGCGCGAAGAATCTCTCGGCGAATCACTTCATACTCACTATTTAAGCCCCCCAGAAAATTGAATAGACAATTTTCTTGTGTGATTTTGTTGTAGGTTGAGATGTCTTCATTCGATTTCATTGGGTTTGGCCTTCTCCGATCAATGGCCAACCATAAGGCCTGTAGGGAATTCCAGTAGTGTTCGAGAGTTTGAGAGCCTTGTGTTTGTCGACTTGCCTGATTGTGTAGGTCATAAATCTGTAGCGCATCACCCCCACTTCCATAGGTAATGGCTAAAGCATCCCAGAGTGCCTTGGACGATGCGTACTCTGCAACGTTGTTGATAAGATTTGGCTCAATATTTTTGAAAATCCATGAAAAAACACCCAAGTCATCTTGTTCCCACCGAAGAAACCCTGGATCATCTCCTGTTGGTGCTTGGGTTTGTCCAGTGATGTGTCCTGTCCTTCCTATGACTCATATCTCGACTCCATGAGCCGTGCCCAGAGAGGATAGTTCTCTCCATTCAACTTAATACTGATCTCCACCTTTTCTGTGCTGGATGTATTGGATTGAATTGTGCTGATTCCGTTTTTGAGAAGTTTTGCAATCTGTAGAGTGAGAGCATCAGGGATCTCTTCACTAGTTGTTGTGCCAGATTCTGACATGATTCTGTACAGAACCCTTCTGATTTGGATTGGTTGTTCTAAGCTTTAAGGTTTGTATAAGAAGCAAAAAGAAATAGAAGTAAAAGAAATCATGATTTTCTGGATCGAACTTAGCTCTGATACCATGTTAACTTGAAGAGTTCTTTTTTTTCTCTATTTCTCAATAATTTCTTGTTACACAAGAAGATAAGGTTTATAGCTTACCTCGTGAGATATATTAGGAAGCAAAACAATATTCTAAATCAATGCATTCCCTATACGTATCTTATGCATATTGTTCTAAATCAATGCATAACCTATACGTATCTTATGCATATTATTCTAAATCAATGCATGCCCTATACGTATCAGGTTGGATATTCTGACATCTACAAAGTGGACAGTTTGATCACCTGAAAGCTTTCTGGCAAAGTATAAGAAAGGTTTCTCAAAGTTGTAGTTGCTCTTTGCAGAAATCTCATAGTATTACAGATTCTTCTTCCTGTGGAATGTGACCTGCTTTGCTTTCACTTGTCTGTTCTTGACATCAACTTTGTTCCCACAAAGAACAATTGGGATATTCTCACAGACCCTACAATTGCAACATATATCCCCTAATCCAACTAAACAACCGAAAACAGCACAAGAGCACACCTGCAGAGATCTCTGTGCCATGTTGGGACATTCGTGTATGTCAAACGCGCAGTAACATCAAACATAATTATTGCACATTGCCCATGGATACTGCATGAAACAGAGAGATTAGCGCCAAAATTAACGGCAACTAAAAGAGAAGAATAACACGAAGTGAAATTAGTTATTAGCGCCAAAATTTCAAGATAGTATCAACCTAAGCATGCCGAGGATCACCCGGTGTACTATTATACATCAAAGAACAGTAAAGAAGAAAGAAAAATCTTACTAATATCCATCTCTAAGGCCACCAAACTTCTCTTGACCAGCAGTATCCCAACAGTAGAACCTAATCGGTCCACAGTTAGTGTGGAAATCCAGTGGAACAACTTCAAAACCAATTGTAGCTGCAGACGAATATCAAGAAAATCTCATTAATAAAATACAAATTGAGGAAAAACCAGAATAAAAAAAATCTATTATTAGATTAGACTAAACTGCTCACATACGTTCGTATTTCTTCTCGAATTCTCCGGTAAGATGTCTTTTGACAAAGTAGTCTTTCCGGTTCCACCATCACCAACAACCACAAGCTTGAAACTAGGGTAGTCAACAGTTTTTTGGTTTGGAAGTGCCTAAATATTACAACAAAACACAAGAAATTAATAAGGAAAATGCAAAGGGAATTGATCTTAAACAGAGATGGGAAACGAAAACATACCATCAGTGTTCTTCTTCTTCTTCGTGTAAAGACTGACTACGAGAGAACAGATTTCTTGGCGCAGAAGAGGGATTTGTATGTGAGAAAGATTTATGGATTTATGGAGGTTGGTATTTTGTTTACCATGACTCTGCTTTGTTACTAAGCTGTCTTCTCAGAAATTCACGGCTTCATTTTCACGCGAAACAAAATAAAGAAACCACTTGCGGTTTTTGTGGGGGTGCTTCTTATTCGAAATTCTTGGCCCTTTGGCCCGTTTTCATACATGTTTGGTTCCTTTTTGATATGTTGTGATGGAGCAGCTAGGGGTAGCCCTGGGATTGCAGGTTATGTCCTTATCTGCAGAAATGACAGTGGGGATTTTATTGTTGCCGAGTCTGGTGGTCTTGGAATAGTTACTAACTTCATTGCTGTTATAAAGGCGTTGGAGTGGGCTGTAGTAAATGATTTCTTGAATATTTTGTTGGTGCAGACTGACTCAAAAGCACTGAGTGATATATGCATTCATTCTGGTAGTCTTCCCTGGATTTTTCAAGCTAGATGGTCTAGACATGGGTATCGAGAAATAAAAAAAGAAGAAGATCCGTACTCTCTTGCCAGTAAGGTAGCAATAGATACTTCGCTAGTCTTTCATGCACTACCACAGGATATGGGACTCTGGCAACATTGTGTTGGGTGGGAAACACCTATATCTGTCTATGCACCCATCATCTATTATAGATGGCGAACATGCTAAGACCGGACGCTCAACTCCATCTTCACACCAGGCCGAGCACAATGTTGCTTTGCATAAAGGCTTTCCTCGTAAAAATGAATTTCTTCTTGTCTTTTCCAACCACTGACGATGCAATTTTTTGAATCCGCAGAGGAAAAGCTCTTATGCCCGCTGTTTGCACGTCCTTTAACTCGCAGAGGAAGGCTCTTATGTCACACTGCTTGCACAACATTTATCTGTTGCAGCAGTTCTGTTCCACTCACTCATTGGAGGGAGCGCGATTTTAAATCACATGTCTACTAATTTCACAATTCAGTATTAATCGATCTTGTCTAAAACACTAGACAAGGTGCAAAAGGACTCGTTTTCTTGATCAAAAAAAAGTTCGCGGTTATAATTTCTTTTAACAAAAGGGAATCCTACCAAGAAAGTGAAGTAGAACAGGAATTCTTATTCAAGAAAGCTTTATTAGCATTCAAACTAAGCTTCATCTCGCTTTAAAATGCACACATAAATAAATAAATATCTAAGCTTTACTAAAATCAAAATAAACCATACATGAAGTTTCTTGGTTTCCTTGGTAAGAGAACATATTCCATCCTTACCAATTTCGTATTGTGCGAGTATATGTTTAGGCACCTATCGAATGCTGATCAACTTAATGTCGTCGATTACTGGTCCACATAGCGTTGCATCGCTTCTCATTGTATAGAATGAGCTATAGAACATGATTCGTGTACGAGTAGCAACTCCGTCAAAACGTAGATGTGCACGTTTAAATCCTCCTTTGCCTTTCGATTCATATTCTACCTTGACAGAGTCATCATCGGCAAAAGCTTCAACAACCATTGAACCTTCACAAGCATTTCTAGCATCTCCCACAGTGAATGAGAGCACATACATCTTTCCTGGGATGGTTCGAACTATTTGCGTAATTGCACTCTCTCTTCCTGCCAGAAGTTCAATCCCTCTTTTGCCTCGAGGTACAGCAAAATGCTTGGAGTCGATATATCTTACAGCTTTTAGGGATTCAACCTTCCAACCAGGCAATGGAGAGTGGTCATCTTCAATAAATGGAGGGATCAGCACACCGAAAGATGTTTTTGGGAAGATGTATGGACCTTCCTCAAAATCTCCATTTTTCATCAAATTCTCTACATGATTTCAAAGACAAGCAAAGATTAATATAGGCGTACTGCATAACTGCATACAGATTGAAAATGTAAGCTTCAATATTTGTCAGAAGAGCTTACTATTTGTGGCCTTAGGAGGGGATAAAGGCCTCATGGCAACTGAGTCGATAAGAGGTCCACAGGCCGCGTCCTCTTGAACTCCAGGGTTATGGATTAAGATCTCAACCTCGGAGAATCTAGCTCGGAATGCCCAGGCATGTGAATCCCAACCATTACTGCTGTACACTGTCTGAATAGGAATTACACCAAAATCTGGAGCAACTGATATGTTAAGCCTCTCTTCTTGTGCACAAGTTCGAACGGTGCTTAGCGTTATTGAATAATACATTCCCTTGGTCACCTTCACCTTCTGCTTTATTGACGCCTCATTTCCCAATCGAACAGCAAAATCTCCTTCCGGGACGACTAACACCATGTCATCTTGTGTTTGTCCTGATTTTATGTATTCAACAAATCCAGATGTTTTCCAGTCTGGAATCGCATCATGGCCAATGACCATCTTCCCCTTCAACTGGGACGCCTTTGGCCCGAATTCAAAGTTTCCGTTGGGCAACAATCCTGTAAACCAAAATTCATGAACAATAAGTAAAAGCAAAATGAACAACAACTATGCTAGAATCGAATTCGTAAGAAGCTTTACTTACCATCAGTGAAGGCTAGAGCAATGGTGCAACTGGCACACAATAGCAGTGCAAGAATTTTAACATCCAACATTGCCATTGCTGGTTCTGTAAAGCGCACTAGTGCTAGAGTGGGAGAGCACAGAGGAGTGAAGGATGACTGAAATCAGAGGGGGGTGAGCAGGGTATTAATAATACTTTACAAGTTTCAAAAAACAAAAAAGATATAAACTAATAATAGCAATTATTCTCTGTATGAGAAACCATTCCATGTGCAAGTAATAAAATTATTGTCCTAAAAAGTTAACAAAAGCTAAATTATCAATGCCTGAGTTAGTTCTAACCATATTATAGCTAGACATTGCATCTGTACCCCTCCTTTTAGTTACCGGTGGCAGTGGCAGAGCTAAGATTTTAGGCAAAGGGGTAAAAGAAAAGACCACAGTATTACGTACGATCACACAAGAAATAAAAACACAAATTCAAGGGAGTTTATGTGAAAAAAATAGATTCAGATAGGATTTTTGACGAGTCAATTGGCAAGCGCAAGCAAATGATTCCATTTGCCCCTAGCTGGCTCCTCTCCGGATGACTCGTCGGGCTTATCTTGCATACAATAATCTTTTTCTTGCTTGAGGCCTGCAGGGATGAAATAATTTATGGACGGAACTCTCGTACCTGCCTCAGAAAGTATCAGCCATTGTCACTCGACGAATCTAGCAGGATAAACTTGGGTGATGTGAAATGGATTTTACTATTTTGATCACCAGTTGAACTCTCATGCACTATGCCATCTCTAAACTCAACATAAACTCAACAAAATAAAATGAACATCAGTATGATACTACCTCTCTGTCCCAATAAAATAAATTAAAATAAAAAATTAATTATAATTTTTTTCCTGAAACGAATGAAATATTTAAATAATATTATCCTGAAAAATATTACCCAGTTTTATTAGCAGGAGAGTAAAATAAGATTTGACTCTATTGACCGACGAGGGCATCGGATCTAACACGATAGCAACTAGTAAGAGCAAAGTTAGATTCGGAAGGTGGGATCATCTGCTGGGATATGGGGATACATACTCATCAAATGAAAAGCAATAAGCACTTTAAGTTAGTGAAATTTCTATCTTTTCTTGAGTATAGTACCTAGTTTATTTTGTTTTCGTTTAGGCTAAAGGAGGCATATGCATGTGGGATTAGAGAAAGAAAAGATAAGATTACATGAATTATTATGAGTTAATACAGAAACCGGTAATGGTGTCTGACAAATAAACCTTTAACGTATATATAACTTTGTTTGGTTTCTGCATGTTCATTCATAATACAGTCTTAATCAAATCCTATATAAACACCTCCTTTTGTCTTCTTTTCATTCTTCTTAATATTGTGGGTGGGAGAGTGTACCTGTATTTCCCAGAAAGATATACAAATTGTTGCAGTTAGTTGCAAACAGACAAAATCAAACACATCTAATTTCTAATTTCTAGACATTCTAACGATTTACCGGATTCGCATGCAAAAGAGTTAATGCGAGAGTAGGTCAATTTTGCTGCAACGCTATTCAAAATGTGGAGTAATTCTTTTGTTTATTGGCTTTACAAGCCTATATAAACCTATTTTTATATAAAAGTATGTTTTTATTACTATCCACATCACTAAACTGGCATTTCTGGTAGTTCCATTCGAGGTTTTTGATTTTTATTATCCTTTCTTCTTCGTCTGTAAAAGAAAAAAAATTCCCCATGTAAAATTGTTATCAAATCTACCATGAGTGAGGATGGTGACTAAGGGGGACATACCATGGGATATTAGGTGGCTTATTAGCAGAGATGTTTAAGGAGCCGATCTATAAATGTGGGACCCACAGGTGTTGAAGGAACATGCTTTGACTGTCACGTGTACTTTCTATGGTTTGTGATTTCCAGGAATCTAAGTAAACTTTTTCGGTTTTAACCAACCATTTGTGCATAAAAGATTAAACGATGGATTTGATAATAACTGAGATTGAAAGAACAATTTATTGTAGTGTTTTTGGTAGTAGACGGCGTTCAAAATGATACATTTTCGTATTCAGAAGACCACCCTCGCTTTCAGAGACGGACTCATATAAGGGCAAGTCGGATCAATAGATCACACCGAAAGAAAATCTCCATAACTGTGTTTGTATCATATAACGCAAGATCAATTGCTAACAATCAGAATGGTTAGGAATCATTATATCAATCAACGTCGCCTTAACCTCTTGAATGTCCATGTGAAAATTATAACAAAGTATATCATCTTGAAAAGAATAGCTGAATTTGACTAGTACCCATGCTCATAAATATAATGTTGGAGCTGCTTGTTGCAAGTCTATTCGGATCGTCAAAACATCGCAAGTGATGTTCACTTTTCTTTTACTTCCATTAATGAAGCTAGCATACCACTTGGCCACTGCTAATGGATGTAAGGTATATATCTATTATTCCACACTCTCCAGCTGGGCTCTTCGGTGTCTGCCTATTCCGTCGACATTCCTAGTTGCTTAGTAAGACCTTATGATCTATATTCATTTGAATTTTAAATAAGGCACTCAAAGTGAAAATGTGCAAATTAGCGGCCATCAAAACTTTGTGCGTGCTTATGAACGGATCGACGGTTATTTTGCATAATTGACGGCCGTTGCTCAACGATGTTTTACAATATGATACCGGGAAACATTTGGACCACCTTATCATTCAATTCTCATTTTGTAAAACAGATATAGAAATACTGAAATACAGTGCACATATATGTCTTCTGCCATTCTTTCGTATCCTTGTCGAATTACCCAGATTCCCTCAAAACATCCCACACACAATTAATATCCATTGATTTAGGTATAAATATAAACTAGTAACATTGTTATTCAGATAGTGCTTAGAACGCTAAAACTCAACATAAGCCTTCTCTTGCTTTGGAATACAACAAAAATATATATATTTCGAGAAAATTAAACTATACTAATACTCATTAAGAACTTGATACAACCATGCATACACATATAATCCCATCATTTATCATCATATATAAATGATATACTAAACAACTGCACTTTTTCACATATGTTTAGGCTTGCGGATGCTGACCAACCTAGCATCGTCGATAACTGGTCCACAGAGTGATGAAAAATCATCACTTCTCATCGTGTAAAATGTACTGTAGAACATGATTCTTGTGCGTGTTTCAGTAGCAACGAAACGGAGAACTGCACGTTTAAATCCTCCTTTACCTGTCGATTGGTATGGTACTTTTAAGGTTTTGTTACCAGCAAAAGCCTCAACAACCATAGAACCTTCACAAGCATTTCTAGCATCTCCCACGGAGAATGTGAGAACATAGAGCTTCCCTGGAATGGTTCGAACTACTTGGGCAATGGCACTTTCTTTTCCTGCAACAAGTTCAACTCCTCGTGTCCCTTGTGGAACAGAAAAATGGTCTGAATCAATGTACTTAACGGCCTTTAGGGATTCGATCATCCAACCGGGTAGTGGAGAGTGGTCATCTTCAATGTTTGGAGGGATTAGGACACCCCATGAGGTGTTAGGGAAGACATATGGACCTTCCTCAAAATCTCCGTTTTTCAACAAGTTCTCTGCATAAATACAATATAAATGAATGGAATTAAAGACCAATTGCAAACATTGTCAAAATCTGGAAATCTAACTGCTCAGCAGATTCGCCAAATGCCCCTTCTAGACTTCAAATTTTGCATATCGTAAGCAAAGAACATAATATGAATATGTAAATTTAGCACTAGCACTTACTGTTCGTGGCCCTTGGGGGGTACAAAGTCTTCAAGGCAATGGAATCGATAAGAGGTCCACAAGCAGGATCCTCTTCAACACCTGGGTTATGAATTAGAATCTCAACCTCTGGATACTCGGCTTGGAATGCCCATGCGTGTGAGTCCCAACCATTGCTGCTATACAAAGTTTGCATTGGAAGAATACCAAAGTCTGGAGCAACTGATACATTAAGTCTCTCTTCCTGTGCACAAGTTCTTGCAGCACTAAAAGTGATCGAATAGTACATTCCTTTAGTCACCTTCACCTTTTGCTTAATCGATGCTTCATTTCCTAGCCTGACTGCAAAGGCTCCCTCAGGGACTACTAGCAACATGTCACCTTGCTTCTGTCCTGATCCTATGTACTCAACAAAGCCTGATATGTGCCAGTTTGGGATCGCATCATGGCCAATTACCCTTGTCCCCTTCATTTGCGATGCCTTTGGGCCATATTCAAAGTTTCCATTCGGCAATAATCCTAATTATAGCAAAACAAATGAATTAGTAAGCTCAATGTGATTATCTTAACAAGGGAATTACAGCCATTTTTATTTTTATTTTTGTGGGTCTGTGCATAATCCAATTACAGAAAAGACACCCTGCCACTGTAAGTATACTCACATGGGCATAATGACAATTTGGATCTGCTACGTGTCAGTATCTAAAGCCAACTAACTCATCGAGACAACAAATAATTAGGCGACTAAAAGATAAGATGAACCTAGACTACCCTGGTGATACAAGTACGGTTGTAGATGAGGATCAGATCTTAAAGATCCTCTAAATAACAGCCACGTATTAACACTAAGTGGGACCCACAGTACTGAGCTGTCTAAACACCCTGTGGTTATGATAAGCTACTTCGACAATTAAACATTTTGTAGGTGCGCCGATATTCTTCTCGATTTGTACAAAAATTTGAAATATTTTACCCAACCACCAAGCACATGATCATAAATGATTTTTTTTCAAATATTATAAAAAAAATCAGTAATTCTACATAAATTCGTGTAAAATGTCATCGTATATCAGATCAATGGCATTCACATTCTAAATTCGGAATTTTTAGAAAGAATTTTCAAGAGAAAATGTAGGGATTTCATATGTGGTAGCTTAAGTCTTGAAAAAGTTACTAAAAATGCCATATGTTCTTCTTCAATCATTTGATAATAGTGTACAACATGTGAATTCAATTTTTATGAGAGCTCAATAAAGACTAAAATTGGTTCATTTGAGGAACACATGAAAGACCATTCAGTCCTTAAACTAGTTCTTAGAGTTTAGAGTAAATGAAAAACAGAAACCAAAAACTGGTTAGTTTCGTAATTTGACAGTAAAACTCATTCTTAAGTAGATAAATACTGTGGACACTTGAACAGAGCAATTGGTGAATGATGCAGTTAGCTGCTCTACTGAAGTAAAGAGAAATCTTACTAATTAAACATTTGATCTGGAGAATGAAGCTTACCGTCGATGAAAACTACGGCGACGGCAGAAGTGGCGCATAGTAGCACCGAAAAGATGATTGCCAACATTTTCATTTTTCTGTTTACAGAGAAGAGAAGAGAAGAGAGAGGGAGGAAGGATGATTGAAATCAGAAGGGCTGAGCGTTGGGTTTTATGCATGCTAATATGTACAATTACCCTTAGATGTCAATTAAATTACAAAAGATGCCATTATTTTTTGTCTACATCAATCAAGTTAATTGATAACTATGTCACATAAATATTAAAATTTAAATCTTGATTTTCTTTAATGATTTTTCATAGATAAAACAATTCCAAATTTGTATTTTTTAGATTTGAGAAAACAAAGAAAATCTAATTTTTTGTTTTCTATAAATTCTTTTTCAAAAAAAGCTTATTTATTATTTATCTAAAAGCTCACATGGTTGGTATTTACGTTTGTACCCATTATTTGTTTTTTGGCCCTTAAAAACCTGACATGATAATCTTCCAGAGAGATGAAGACAAATAAGGCTGCCTCCATATCACATGGTTTAGGACCAGGCTGTTTCAGTTTTTCATGAAAAAAGTAAAATTGACACATCACTGTTCACTACTTCAATCGTACCAAGGGTATTTCTGTCTAACAGCTTAATTACTTATCCGTTAAACCAAAGCTGAGAAGATTGATCTAATGAATTTTTTAATGGCATCAATTATGGGCAAACGATGATTAGCAGTGATAGCGGAGAGCCTTCACCAGGTCCTGTAAGTCCAACTAAACAGAGTATCTCAATGCGGGTTCATTTACCTAATTAACAGCATTAATACAGATAATAAAGCCTGTGAAATTCTATTGCGTGTAAGATTCTTCACTAAATTTTGTTTTCTTTTTAGGCGAAACGTGCATATACATGTGGGTTTGGGATAGAAAGTTTGAAGTATTCAGTATTGTACACTAAGTTAGATTTGGTCGAGGTTGTTTTTTGTGGCAAATTGGCGATGGTTCTTTTTCTTTCTTTACAGTCAAACAAAGATTCATGTTGGTTTTGATATGTGTCAGGTAGGAACATGGCCATTCGCTGATATCATTGCTGTTGTATTTTTAGAAAGTTTGTTGAAATGGGTAGGAGAGTAAGAGTAGATTTGAACAACTGATAAAGCTCTAAGTAAATACTTACTAAATATGCCTTAATGATTGAATATTACCGCAACAAAGTATATGTTTTTTTTCTTTGCCATGTGAATCCAGAATCACATTTTTAGATACAAGGATGTAAATGAAGTAGCAGAGAAATTCCCGATTTCTTCTACGATTCCATTGCCAGAAAAATAAAAATGTCGAAGAATTATTTTTCGGTTTAATTTAGTTGAAAAAATATAATTTAATTTAAGAATATAATTTTAGAATAATTTTTAGTAATAATTCTTTTTTATCTTTTACGATATAAGTTGTTTTTACTTCTGACTTGTGCGATTAATTTTTGCTTGTCGCATTCAGATACGGTGATAGATAGTTAACACGATGGGAATTTTGTCTTCAGCAACGTCAACGTTGAGATGTTAAAATCCATCTGTTCATGGCATTTAACTAAAAAGGCAAAACTGCCCTTTAAAAGAGGGAGCTGTGGAGGTGGTGAAGGAGACTGATTTTGAATTCGTGAAGAGGGGAACAGACCACGAGTTAGGTCGTAGAGAATGGACCCCAAGTCCACGAGCACATGACCCACATATGTTTAGAGATGGATACACTGAGAACTGAGAATCAATCAGATTAGCTGACTGTGTATGACTCTAGTCAGTTCCTCAGTCTTGGCAGTTTCTTGACTATGCAAAGGACCCTAGATGGAGGGTCCAAAGCAGGGACAGATTACTTAAAGTAGGGATGTTATAGATAGGACCCACCCCATGCCTTTCCAAAATCTCATTAAACTTTCTTCTTCGTATTTCTTGTCTCCATCTCTCACTCTCTCTCGTACTGAGTCTGTCTTTGTGCATGTGGACGACCGAAAACTGGCCGGAAATCAAGGGTCTCTAAACATAGCCTAGTTTAAGGACACCTAATTTAACTTTTTAGATTGAGTTAACGTGGTTGAAATTGTGCCACCAACATTGTAATATCCAATTACATTTAGCCATCTTTTTACATGTCGATTTTGGCCAAGAGAAGCACACCTAGTTACTTTATGCATGGATTAGAGTCGAGGGAAAATCTGATTATTTTCTCATAATTCTACGGTTTCCATATCCTTACCTAACAAATTAGTATAACAACGATTTTCTTTCCGAAAATTTGTTGGTTGGTCTAAAATATCCGAATCCGTTTAATCTATGATCCTTTCAGAAAAAATATTTAACCGGAGGTCCAAAAAGCTTTTTAAAACATAAAATTACCTTTCTACCCATTACAACTCACGTGTGAATAAATCATGTTTTCTCCTATTTTTCGTTATTTCTTCTTCTTTTCCCAAAAAAGAGTTTACTCTCTACATTATACATAAATCCTTCCTATCCTCTTTTATCTTATTTATCTTAATATTGAAGTGATCTTCCTAATCAATCGTCAACAAGATCGAAGATAATCAACGAGAAAAACCTAGATTCACTGAAATTATTACAAAAATCCATTGAAACCATCACAAAGTCTACTGAGAAACCCAGATCTAAAAAAAAAGAAATGTTGAGAACAAGAAAGAAAGAACAAAAAATCGAACAAGTAGAATAATAGAAGAAGAGATCACTCCCAAATCAGTAGAAGAAAATTATTTTAAAGAATTAGCCATAAATATTTTTTTTCACGAGTGTTTTCCAATTTTATTTCTCACAGGGTGATCCTACAGTATATATCTCCTATTACTCAGTACATATCCGACAATACATATCTCATATTACTCAGTGTACTAAGTAAAAATCTAGTTCACGTTAATATACAATACATATCACTATCTACTGGCTAAAAACATAATTCATGTTTTTAAAACAGTAAATATCAATACGTAATGAAGGAAAAACTGTATGATCCCATTAAAACCGAAAAACCTAAATAAAAATACAAAAAAAAACAGTATACCAAAAATTCAACACCAAAAACAAAATCGAAAACCAAAAATTCATCAACAAAAACAGATCTGAAATACCAAAAACTCATCAACGAAAAACGAAATCAAAATCAAAATCATCAAAAAAAGCATTTTTTCATATCATGCTCATTTACCAAAATTGAAGAAATCAATTAGTAGAAGAAGAAAATAGTATTCCTGCACCACCAACAAAAGAGAAAAAGAAAAGAAGTAGTAGAAGAACAAAAGAAGAAGAAGATCCCTATAAATCGCCAAAAACAGTACATATTTATCCTTCAAACATATTGATATGTACTGAAGGAAAATATGTACTGAAGGAAAAAGTATATGATCTCACATTATATATTGATATGTACTGAAGGAAAATATATACTGAAGGAAAATGTGCATGATCCTTCAGTAAATGTATATGACCCTACAGTACATATTGATCAACAGTACATATTGATATATACTGGAGCAAAATATGTATTGGAGGAAATAGAGTAGATGATCCAACAGTACATATTGATCCAACTGTATATATATTGTTATGTACTGAATAAAATATGTACATATTAAAATAAACAACCTTTAATCATAAAAAAAAATATAAATAGCACTAACAAGAGGAGTAATCATCACCTTAATCGACTAAATCACATTGTTTGAATAGACAAACCTTCATCTTCCAACATTGAATATCAAATCAATGTGAAGAAGATTAAAAAGTTTGAACAAAACCCAAAAATTGATGAATTTGTATCTCCTCCTCCTTCTTCTTCTTCTTCTTCACTGAAATCTTTTTCTTCTCCTTCTTCACCATCACTAGATCTCGATCTCTTCTCATTTTTAGTTAAAAACTATATATCCAAAAATAAAGAGGAGTAAGATACATGCATCTCGTATTTTCGACGATTATTATCAACCAAATCCAAACACAAAAAATGAAAACCAAGAAGATCGAAGAAGAAAACCCTCTCTCTCTCTTCGGATGTCTATGTATTATAGACGGAAGGGTGATTTTGGAATTAAAAGTAAAACATGATATACATCACACGTTTATTGGACCATCGAGTAAAAAAATTAGACTAGCGAGTAAATTGGGTTGAGCGGATGGACTACACGTTAATCGGGTCATCAAAACTGGATGAACCAATAATTTCTAGTTCTTTTATGCTGTTGAGGATCATACTGAAATCGACTATATGTATTATTCGTTATTTTAAATCCAATTTTTTTTAATCAAATCGAATCATGGGATAAATGTGGTTGTGAATTTGGTGGAGATCTTAACTATTAATTTGAAAATGAAAGACCCAATGATCCATAAATCAAATGTGATCTCCAAAAGTCCATAATATCAATTCTTCTTATGTAAAGGAGAATCATGAATGCAGATTCTGAGACCATCACGGATGAAGCCAGTCATGAGGATGTTGCTTCTAAGACCGTTATTGATGCTGAGACCATCACGGATGAAGTTGCTCCAGAGACCAAAAGAGCTGAAACTATGATAATCGACATAGTCTTTGATCATCAATCCAATGAGCCCTTTCCACCACGGACTAGTTGGTTCATCATCCTTATTTGCTTGCAAGGGGAGTAGAAGTAGTGTTGCATATCGTCAATGATACACATACTGAAGCTAGAGGTGCCATTTCTGAAGGTGTACTCTTTGATTGGGAGTACAACTTGAATATTGTTGAACATTATGACTTTAATGTGAAGTGGCCTCATCGGGGAATAGATGTTGTTGAGGCGGATAGCAGCAACAATAATACAGTTTTCACTAGAGAGGTTTTCAAATTGTAGTTCATCTAGGGTTTGAATCATATATCTTAGACCTTTATTCGGAATGGGATGCCCTTTTAGTATGTTGTAGTGGACAAATAGTGGAACATATGTTGTTTAGAAAATTTTGTCCTATTTCACACCCATTGCCACGTTTTTGCAAGGTGATATGACAATGTGTCAGAAATTGAGTATTAATCAAAATTAGGGTTCGTTGTATTTCGACCAATATTGGGAATTTTGATGCAACCAAAATTGGGAATATGTTATTTAAGCTCGACTAATCATTATCGGAGCTTGGGGTTTTGCATTTGGCGTAACTGTGACGTACGAACACGCAGTGTTTCGTCTTAGTGCATCCGTCCGCAGCTTGTTATGCGTTATGATCAATCAATGTTATTCAATTAGAGTTTGAATATTGATGTAAATCCACTCTAAATATTCAACTAGGGAATATAAATAGGAATTAAGTTGCTTTGTACTAGTAGGCAACCTATCCATGAGCATTAACATCCACTCAGGAACAAAGAGGTGTTCTAGATGCTTATTCTGTATAGTGAGAGATCATATGGGAAAGAAATGTAATTAGTACCAGTGATAATTTGAGGACAATGATGCTCTACACAAGTGATTAATTCATTTAGGAGCTTCCTATTATTGTAGAGGAGTAAGCACTGAGTTGTATAGTACTAGTATTTGTTGTAGAATATTAAGAGCTAAGCAGGGTGAGGCTCTAATGTAGTATGTGTATTTTAAGAGAGGCTACATGATCAATATGAGATGTCAGTAGTGAGAATTTGATATTTTAATTCTCTTGCGGAATGTAAAATAAAAATCTTATGCTTTTGATGCCGGGTCAATAGTATAGAAAAATTATATAATTTATTTGATTCTAATTTATTTGATTCTACTGCTGGATAGAGACGATTTTACTATTTTATCCTTTGTTAAAAATCCACCATCTACAACTAGTTGTTAAAATATTTCTCGATAAATGCAGAACGATTGATTTTTTATTCATGATTCGATAATATAACTGCTTAGAAAATCCATGGGGTGTAAAATGTGAAAGTTATACTGAAATGGTATAAATAACTTTTGTAAATAGTTTTTCAGTATTTGTAGGGCGTGGAAAATAATAAGCTTTAGTTGAAGGGTGTTTTAAACGAGCTTGAAAGTATATGTAATTTTAAATTTTGAAAAAATTAAAAATTATTTGCAAAAGCCAATATTCGGTCGTCATACATGAACGCGGTAATCTAGTTTAATAAAATATACATTTCTACGCTATAAAAAAACATGATAGCACAATGGATTGAAAATTTTCAATTTTTTTAGATTAATTAAAAGTTGTGGTGTTAGGTTTGTCTTCATTGAATCGTTGATTATAAATAATGTTATGGACCGTAGCAAAGTCTTGTTAACATCATACTAGTAATTCGAAATCGAGTGATTATATAAAGGATCCCAAGTACAAACAAATGAAAATGTAAACTAGATGACTGCTATAGCAGTGGTGGGGGACTGAAAAACATCCCCAAAAAACTTGAACGCAAGTCTTACTTAATTCGACGTCCAAAAACGTGACCATCAACATAATAGGTTGCCCAAAGATGGCAGAAAATACTCTCAATCATCTCCTTAGGAATACAAAAGCAAAACTCTAACCGGGATAAAGAAAACACGCGGGAATGGCATGCTTTGAAAAATGACAGATCTTGAGTGTTTTGATTTGGATTATACGACGGTCTGATTTAGTCTCTAAATTAACTCGTATTAAATGTGTCTTGTGCCAATGGCATGCTATGACGAATAAAATGTGTTTGCGTCTTACGACGGAATATCTTTGTCGCAAAGGTATATCAGGACGAATCCATGAGAACAGATTATATCTGTTATTGTTTGTATCTTATGACGGTTTATTAAAGTTGCAAAAGTTAGTCAGGGTCGTATCTGGATACCTTACCCGTGTATCCGTCGTTCTACCCGAATTTATCTTCTTCTTCACCCGAATCTCTGTGTGTGTTTGTAATTCTGATTCTTTCAAATTGATCGTGTTTTATTGTATAAATCAGTGATTCCTTCTATTCTAATTATGGGTATTGATATCAATTAAATTATAATTGCTTTTATTATCCTAATTTGATTGATTTACCAAAAATTGAAAAGTTAATTTTGTCCAATTCAAAATCAATTAATGATGAAATAATCAGATTCGATCAATTTAAACGATATATTGAGAAATTGAAACCCTTTGGTGCTGTATTACTTTGTGTTTAACAGAAATTGAACACCAAATTTTTTTGATTAGCTCCAAATCGATTAAATTTGATCAAATTAAAAAAAAATGATACAAAAAAAAGGACCATCAAAATGCTTTCGACAGAAAACAATCTCCCCACCATATAAAGGGACTCCTTTCAATCGTCCAATTAAACAAACACATGTACATACGAGCATTTACATTTCTATGTTGGGTAAAGACATCACAATAAAAAAAATCTCTTTACTCTAACCTTTGCTTTAGGAAATGACCCAAACAGGGGGTGACAATATGAAGTGTAGCCTAATTTGGAAGCTTGAAGTTTCCCCTAGCATCAGTATGCTTATAAGAAACGCTGCTAATTCTTTCCTCCCAACTGGGACTAGAATGGCTCATGAGTCATGATGTTGCCTTGTAAAAATATTGTTTACCCCTTGTGTAATAAGTAAACCAGGTATTAACCTGTGGCTAGATTGTGAACAACTTTTGTACAAGATCAAATGAAGATCTCTAGCAATAAAATCACAAGTACCAAAATTAAAAATAACCAGTAACAATGACAACCCTTTATTTAAAGGAGAATTTCCATCATTGCAAGCAAAGGTGTGCATTTACTATCTCCACCTATTGGGCCTCCATGCCTAATTTTTTTAAATAATTCAGCCTTTCAAACCTAATTTTTTTAAATAATTCAGATTTTTAAGTCTAATTTTATTTTCTTGTTACTTCTAATAAAATTTTTCTTTCTTTTAATCTAGATTCTGGCATCGCTACTTTGAAGCTAGATCCCCAACCCTCTAAAAGTTTCATAAGGCATCTGTTCATGAAACTAAAAGTGCAGTTTAGAGGGTGCTTCATATATATCCGTGCCCAAAAGTGCAGTTCGGATTCACACCAGCTGAGTATAAAACGTGACAGATTTTTGATCAAAACAAAAAGAAAGTGATGACCAGGCAAATATAAATTCCAGGTGTCATACCTTTCATTAAATATATCTACGTGGAACCTAAAGGAAAAAAAATACGGCGGCCGACATTGGATAGTAACTGCCGGTGGCCCGGTTCCTTTAGCCTTTATCACACATACTTTGTATCTTGACATTGCACCGGTAGGAATTTCACGTCAGCTATCTCATCTCACAATACGCTGGCTCTGCCCGATTGGACGGATTCTTAGGTTGAAAATTACTTTTGCTTGACCAACGAATTAACATTGAATTAGATCATTTTCGAACCTTATATCAAGAATGCGAATGAAAGTCTGCCACGTGGGTTGGACTCTTGTAGATCTAGGCGACATACAGTGCTTTCACATGTTCTCGTCAGCTTCTCCTACCGACGGAAACTAATTACGCGTTAAAACAAGTGATGTTCAATGATTGGCCCTACATTTTCAGACAAGATCAAACGGTTATTAATTACATCATTCTTTCTCATCCGTATTAGGCTCATTTGTAAGATGTAATAATTTTCCACTTTAAAGAAAATAAATTCCATCACATCAATGTTACTTTCACTAGGCGATTGTTCAACTCGCCTCGTGGGAGATGTCGCTTGACTAGATGTTTGATTAACATTTGACTCTTTTTCCACTTATATTATCACCATGTGATTAGTAAGCGGTACATCATTTGACACGAATATCCTCCTATATAGTGCACATGTATCCTTCATCTCTTTCGGGACGGAGCCATGTTAGTGCAAGGGGGTGCCCTCCCAAATCTAATTTGAATAAAAAAAATTGATTTAAACTCATTTGCAAGCTTTTATTTTTATTTTTTTACGCCCCTAATTCAGCTGGCTCAATGGTCAATGGGTAAACAAATTTTTACACCCCAGCTGACATGAATAGAGCCAGCCATAAACAAGTAGAGACATACTCTTAAACTTTTTTTTATGAAGATTTGAGAAGCAATTGCTAACAACTTTTTAATGATGACAAGATCTCGGCCTAATCGATAATAATACCTCTTAATGGTTTATGTACTCCTTGTAATCAAATCCAATATATACTCACATGAAAATAAATAGAGAGATCTAAAATGGGTGGAGAGTAGTATGACATGATATTTCTATTCACATCTATTATTCGTACTTGTTGGTATTGTTAACTTTAATAACATTAAAGAATGGTGGGCAAATATTCACATGGAATGTCTATAGGTAGATGAAGAATGATTTATGGTTAAGATTTTATTTCATTCAAGACTGATATGGTTTTAATAAATTCCTATAAACTACAACAATGCTATCCTCATCGATTCAACCACCTTTGAAATCAACAACAAAAGAAATTCACTTATTTTTCAGCTAAATCGATGTTTACTTCATCTAACTATTCCCTTTGTAGTCTATTTTATTTACTTTCCTAACTTTAACCTTCAAAGTTGATAATCTATATTGCCCAACTGACTGTATTACAAATCATTTTGAAATTTGATTCCTTTAATTTATTTCTCTCTCGTCACTCTATTAATTCCGTTTTAAACAAAATAAAAAAGCTTTTGTCGATAATTTGTTCTTTATGCAGTGTGTTCCTAACGTTTTTCTCCGTATCCATTGGCTGGAGCTGTCACAGATTTAAGGTTGAATTTACATATTTTTAACAAATTCTTGTCTCATAATAATGTAAGTAACCAAAATAACATCTGAATCACATGTTATTTCAACATGTTCCTATATTGGGCAATATGTTAAACTCACACCGGTGGCCTTTTGTGGTGTTGTGGTTTATGGTGCCTAATTCTTGTCTTTTGTTGGAAACAATGTTCTTAGACGTAAAGTTCCAGTTGATAACATTCTTTCAAAGATGCAAAGCTCGGTTACAAGGACCTAGAGGTGCACATATCCCAGCTGTGCAGGTTAAGTATAACCCATTCTTTGTGTTTGTTGTTAGGTTAGAAGTTGTTATTGTTAGTGGTGATCGATAAGTGCATAACTTATATGATTTTTAACGTCAAATCCATGTTTATATTTGTTATAAATCTTGTATATTACTTGTTATTACGTTTGTTTTCAATCTTATATGTTATATTAGCTTATGATCCATGTCGTTACGGCACGGGGTTTGATCAATTGTTAACGATTTTTATTCAAACATCTAATTTTTTGTGCACCAGGATATTCCATATTTAAATTATTGTTACTTGTTTAAATGTATAATCAATATCTGATAGTGTGCGTTGTTACTTGCAAATGATTATTAGTTAATATATTTCCCCAGTGGAGGTCGCTTAAATTCCCTAACACGAGAACACAAACATAACAGTTTTCTAGATTTCAAAATATACATGCTCAAATACCTCTTCCAACTTGTCATGGAGAGTATAAAACATGGACTCTGCTGAAAGCATTGCAACAACTATCAAAGTAGCAACCCCTCAAAAGAGTTAGTGTAGTTTCTTAGGATCTATTTTCTTCTTTCACCGCAGTAACCAATTGGCATATCTGATTTTAAAACAGAAGAGTTCCTTCAGTCTCTGTCAAACGAAGACCTTATATATTTTTTTCATTGAAACGAAGGAGTTCCCATAGTTAGACGTATTATTCCGGCAACCCAACCAAGGGAAGAGAAGGTGAAAGGAAGGCTGAGCAGTTATGGTGCCACTATCGATGTTGTAAAATGATACCCGCAGTGTATCCATGACCCTGCACTACCATCAGTATAACACAACAATTATTATTATCAATTCGATCATCCCAAACATAAAAGTAGATCATGAATTTTCACTTATTCATTTTCAGTATGTATACTAAACTTGATGTAGATAGGTACAACTAAAAAGGTTCTTCACAAATTACTATTTGGTGGTTGGAATAATGTCCAAATATGAGGGGTATAATAATTTCAGCATCCAGTGGTGGAAACAGAGAATGGGAAGACATGAAGATTTTATTTCAGGTAACTCTTTTGCGCCATCATATCTTACCTTTATAATAAATCATGTAAGTTGATACTGCTACGCAGATGGATGGGCTACATTTTTTTTTTGTAGAATTTGTACACCCAGATGAGTGGTTGTGCGCCGCCGGTTTTCCATAAAATGTAGTATATTCAAAAATCAATTATTATACAAACATGGTTTCATATGTTGTAACAATATTCTGGGAATTAATGTTCAAATAGTGTGGAAATAACAGTGATGACACAATTGAGCAACTGATATTGTCACTCTATATGTTGAAACATTTGTTTCATTCTGAATGGCTAATGACGGCATAATATCTATATGATATCAAGAACTCAAAAACCCAAAAAGAAAAGTTCAGAAAAAAGTATACCTCATCCTGCTGACGTTCCTCCGAGGGTGAAATCCAAGATCCATCACTACCTCATTATCGTAGACAATAATATCAAGAGTACTTTGTTTAGGCATTCTCAGATATAAATGTTGGATCTACAACAATAAAAATACTAAAATAGAAGATGTTAACGTTAGTAAAATCTCTGAATGATATGCACACAAAAGACAGGTCCACATGCTCAGCAAATTGTCCTTAACACAATAGTCCGCGGGTACTCCTCAAGAATGAGAGATGATATACCCCCACATCGGAGATGTGTCCAGAATAGAACTGCCTGTATGATTTATATAAGCACAATACGAATCACCCACTCAACGAGCTCAAAAGCAAGATAGATTGCAGAAGGGAAGTAAACAAGCAGTGCGCAAAACAAAACAGGAAGAGGGGAAAAGAAGGTGGGATAGTAGCTGCTTCTGGTGTAAGTTGAAATGAGAAATTCAAGTTCTTTTTATAGGCGAGAAGAGGAGAGAAATCATCCAGCAATCAATGTGCGAATTGATTGATTACTGGTAAGAAAACGGTCAAAATTAATACTCGTCGGGTCCAAAAAGATAAGTCTTGGTTGACCCGGACCCGACCCGCCCGACCGGACGGACGACGACGACGGCGTGCGTGCTTCGGTGCGAAGCATGTGAAATGTGTGGTTGCACCAACTAGCCCATAGCCTAAGTCCTCTCCCATACACAAAAGTGTGTTAACCCCTAAGGGGCCTCCCTTAGATGCAAATTTCTAAGTAATATGGAGAAGTAACATCTTTAGTTTCTCTTATGTGGGACTAAAGGTTCATTCACATACAGTGAAAATGAGCTAGTTTCCTTAGCGACTTCTTGGTCCTAAGTTCCAATTAATCCAAGCCCAAAAAACAAAACAATTAAGCCCATTTTCTCCAACAATAAATACTTCCAAAAATCTCAACAAAAATTCTTAATTCATTCGTTTCCAAATCTAAGAGAACCTGTGGTAATCAAGAGGGGAATGAAATCAAAACTTTAAAAAAATACTAAAAGAAAAGTTCTTGATCGTTCCAAGTGAATCTTGTAGATACAAGGTTTACAACTGGGTCATTTTTTCACCACAGCAAGAATAAATTTTGTTGTTGTGTCCTGTTATTTAAGGTAAATGAAAGAAATTCAACATAGAACAATACGATTAAAGTGGACCAAATGCAACTTCCAAGTTACCACACAATGGAACCCGTAACTCTATCTTTTTATATTTGTTTCATTAACAAAATTCCTTTCATTAAACTCAAAAATGAAATCCCAGAGTTTAAAATTTGGTAAAAACAAAACATTTTAGCAAATTAGCAAATGGTTTACATACTTCAACATGGTACCTTGCTTTCGGTGCTAAGCCATAAGAGCAGCAAATGCATTTGATTGCTGAGTTAATCATACAAAGAATGATGATACCAACAAAGTCATGCTAATCTGGTGGCTTTAGTTGTAAAAAAAATCTTAATTGAAACCCATTAAGTTCAATAAAGAGGGAAGAACGAAAAAAATATTTTAACTTACAATTTCATAGGCTAGGTTTAGCCGGAGCTTATTGCTTCTCATAAATTGTTGTCATTTCTGCTCGACACTTCTTGCACCTATTTTATCAAATTCAACATGAGTACATCTATCCATCGATCGGGAAGTGTTAGTTTAGCAACAAAAGTAACAATATTATATGCATCATAGTGATACCTCTCTCTCTCGTAGTGATACCTTTCTCGCATGTTATTTATAAAAAACTCAAAACTATACTAAATTGAGACTACTAAAACAATATAAGTTCATATAGGGGATGGAAAGAAAGTTAAATCAGATCCAACAATTCCTCATCTATGGCCATAACACGGTTCAACTTTTGCACGGGTCATAAAAACCGAAGTTCCTACCATTCTCAAATAGTAAGAACCCTTGAGAACGTTACATTAGAGTAAAAAACTTCAACTCTAATGTGTATGCAAAACACCTAAAACTAAAATCAAATCCAAAAATTGAAATTAAAAAAATTAACAACTAAAAAAAAGTCAAAATGGAGTTGTACCCTATGTTTCAATTTTTTTCTTTTTTTTTCTTGCTCTCCAATGTTAATTCTGAACAGTAATTGAATTTGTAGTAGTTGTAGCTGTAGATGTAGAAGTAGAAGACCGATTTATGTTGATATGATGATGATGATGATGATTTATAAGGGATAATGATGATGATCCAGTATTATTATCTCCTCTCTTCTGAGGTGGAGTAGTAGTAGAAGTATCATTGGAAGGAAAAAAAAACCAAAAATAGAAACCCAGACTTTGATGAACCACGGAGTGAACAAACATGCACATTCAGTACAAGTATAAACCTAACATTAGTAGAATAAGATCTTTCAACACCTCTATGTTTAACTCTAGGACCACCATTGAATGTGCTTGGACTACTTGAACTTCTTTTTAAACTTTGAATCACTATTTTACCAGAGGAATTCATTCTTGGACTATCAACTGTTAATCGAATACTTTGATTTGATGATTGATTTAATGATGATACTTTATGCATTGAACTTTTTTCCCCTAACTGATGTATGATGTAGATGAATGTATGCTGATGATCCTGTTGATGGTCTTGATTTTGATAATCCAACTCTAAGTGGATTTCTATTATGTGAAATATGACTCTTATGCTTTGGATCTGAATCTAAAAAAATCTTGGATGTGGTGAATATTCTTCGTGATTTGAGGATCAAGATACGTAGGTTTATGAGTGATAGGTGTCTAAAACACCTTAATTATTAGTAATTGATTATGCTTTCTTTACTATTTTCTTGTAAATTTCGTATTTTATATTTGTTTTGAGTTTTATAGGTACATTGGAGTCATGACAAGCAAAAGAAGAGAAAAACGAGCTTAATTCATTGCTTAGCAACTTCGGGAGTTGACAGACTAGAAGTCTATAATGCTGGAAGGTTTTTAATTGTCAAAAACGGAGAATTACTAAAGACAGACACGTCTTTTATTGGGGGGAGGGGGGCTACCAAACTATTTCAATTATTAAGATATAACACGTTTCTTTCTGGGAAGCCATCCTAACTCAGGAAATAAAGCTAGCTGCGACCTGTTTATTACAACATCAGGTGTCGTTTTTCTTTCTTTGAACCGAGAGGTAACATCCGCAGCTAAACCATGGGTTCCAAGAATGATTCACGCTGGCAACCTCAGGTCCGTTAGGTTCTTATGATGGTCGAGTGAACAAATTAGGAATAAAAGTAGAACACGGGTTGAGAAACTTGTAATTTGTTTATTGAGCAATATTTCAGTCACTCATTAAGAGTTATTACAAGGTATTTATTAGAAAAGATAAGTTACAATAACAGATGGACTAGGATGAGGTCAAGTGAATAATTAACTTGACTAACTCATATATATCCAATATACCCCCCTTCAAACTGATATTGAAAAAGTTAATTACAGTTTGACAAAAAAAAAAAGACAGGCTAAAAAACTAAGAATGAAAAACAATGAACTAAGAAGCTGAATCTTGAACAGCTGAAGAAGATCCCATTAGTTTTGACAGTAATCTTGAAAAAGTTGGAAAACATAAGCCTTTTGTGAAAAGATTAACAACTTGGTCTTGGCTTGGTACATGCTGCAGCCTCAGAAAATATTTCTCCACTAACTCCCTGATTGAATGAAACTGAGTCTCTATATGCTTTGTCCTGGCATGAAAAACTGGATTAGATGCCAAAGATAAAGCACTTATATTATCACATAACAAAACAGCTGGACCTTTAACTGAAACATTTAACTCAGACAATAATGAAGCAATCCATTATAACTCTACCGAAGCAACAAACAAACACTTATACTCAGCTTTTGCTGAATATTTTTAAAATGTTTGCTATTTTTTAAAGGGTCAATTAGACTTTGGTACATGGGTTTTGACCAGATTTAGTGTTTTTACTTACATTTGTCCAACGTTAGACTTTAGTACCTGGAATCATTGTTCACCCTGGATGTCAAAGTTAAAGTACTGACTTCCGTTTAATACTTAATGCCGTTAACACGTGAGTGTTTTAAAACTCAGATGGCTTCTTATACATCCTATGACTATGAATTTTCAGATCCAACGGTCGGATTTTAAGATTTTCAAAAAATCAAAATTGATTTAAAAGTTGAACTGGGTACTGTGTGAGCAGGTGGAATTTGTAGGTGGAACATTCTGGCCATGGACCATGGAGCTTAAAGACCATGGAGCTACATCAGCAGCACTACTATCTCTAACACGGCAACCAAATTGGTGAAACAGAAACACAACACATGACAAATAGAAGTTGTAACTTCAATTCATCAAACATCTCACCTACAACAGTTCAAATATAACAAACTTCAACATTTCCTTGGAATCCTATATCCAGGTACAAAAACAACCACTTCCCTAACATTTCCTTGCCTTTTTCTGTTACCACCAGCACCAGTATCCTGAGGTGTAAATACCAGGCATCCCATATCCTGGAGCTAATATCTGTCGAAGAAAGAATGAAGACTAAATATGAAGTTTAAAGATGATTTGGTAACAACTGCTTTGATTTCGGCCCAGTCAGAGAAGCACTTTTATCTCTTCACCGAGCATCACCATAACCCTTCAATTACCATCATTTCTTTCCCTCTTCTCTTGGTCTGAAGCTTTATCAAATCTCCAATTCTAAATCCATTCTACCTAAGCATCAACAAACTCCACTGGCCATTTTGGATTGGTTGTGTATTTGAACCACCACAAATCCATCTTTACTTTCTGTAACCTAACATTCATCTACACAAACCCATTCAATCATAACAGTTTAGGCAATCTATTGCAGCTTAAAAATCCATCTTTACTTTCTATGTTCAACATCAGCAAACCAAGCATCACTGAACCACCATCTCTTTTAAATATGCATTGAAATCAAATTCAACCTAAACCCATTCTAACGAGCCACAACATTCAACCAACACCCTTAATTTCTATCTGATTCAAACCAAATTTAAGCAAATACCCATAGTCCATCTTGTTTTCTCGCTGGTAGAAACCACAAAACCCATTCTAATTACTCGGTTACCAGCTGCAGACTTTCTTCTTATTAGTTTTAATCTCTAGTAAATACCGATTCATCACCATTTGCTTCTCTGGTTCAACTTCTAACAAGTACAACCCATTAGCTTCACTGTGACATTAATCAGTGATACCACCTTGTTCTCAATCTCGTCAATGAACTCACAAATTTCTGCAATTTCTTCACTCGATCTCAAATCTTTCTCTCTGGCTCAGATTCAATTGAACCCATAAAACCCTAACTCCGCTTAAGGCTTTCACAACTTCAAAATCACGTCAGCATCATCAATTTCTTTCTTGAATTGTTTCCCGGCAACAACAAATCATCAAACCCATCTCTTGTTCTCTCTAACAGACATCACCCATTATCTTCAAACTCATGGATTCAAATTTGAATTAAATCCAAACCTATAAGAAGTGGGGTTAAAAGGGTTCGATCCAATTGGGTATCAAATGATGGAATTAGAGACTTGGATGACAATTCTGATACCCCTTTGAAGGAATTAGGTGTTACTAGTCCAATTCATTCAATTGAAGAAAACCCTAGGAAACAAATTAGGAGTTCTAGGATTGGGGAATCCGATGGAGATGATGATGACGATAATGATGCAACGCCATAGTTTATTATTGTAGATGGAGTTCAGAATTGGCTTAAGAATTGGGATTAAGAAGGTATGGACCTGTTTTTGAAATACATGAAGTGGATGATGACGGAGAAGCAGATGATAGATGGAGGCGGAGAAGCCAATTTCTATGATAGATGGAAGCGAAGAAGCAGATGATTAGGGTATGGAATGGTTTTGGGAGGGTTATAAAAATTTAGGTCGATCTCAACCATTCATCTTTGAGATGGAACAAGATCTAATTTAAACTGTACATCTAATCTGTTAGGGACTTGGTTTGTCATTGTTAGCAAAGTTTATTTTTTTTTAGTAATTCAAATTTAATTGTTGGGAAAAAATGACACGTCATCAGTTTACGGGTGAACAGTGATTCCAGGTATTAAAGTCTAACGTTGGACAAATGTAAGTAAAAACACTAAACCTGGTCATAACCCATGTACCAAAGTCTAATTAACCCTTTTTTAAATGACCAAGACACCAAATTATCTCCAAGGAAAACAATATCGCCTGAAGTAGACATCCTTGTATATGGTCACCTTGCCCAATATGAATATGTGAATGCCTTTTAACTACTTAATTCACTCCTTATCAAGACAATTCACATTCCAACAAAATCCTTTAAGTACCTCAAAATCCTTTTAACAATTTGAAAATGAACATCTGTTGGTCAATGCATAAATTGAGAAACATAGTTTACTCCAAAACAAATATCTGGTCTTGTAACTGTTGGATATTGTAAACGACCAACAATTTTTCTATACTGACTAGGATCATCCAGCTTAATTTTATCATTAACAGAAGCTCTAGGAGCTTTAACAACTGGAGCGTCACATAACTTGCAATCTAACATATTAGCTTTCTATAATAACTCCATAGTGTATTTCTTTTGAGTTAAAGTTATTGTGTCAGAATTTCTAATAGCTTCCATTTCAAGAAAATATCCCAAGTCACCTAACTCCTTCATTGCAAACTCCTTTTTGAGTGAAAGAATTAAAGTGTCAATCAAATCAGAAGAACCCCCAGTCAACAAAATTTCATCAACATATAATAACAAAACAAGCATACTATTTGAAGAAGCACAAACAAACATTGAATTATCTAAAACTGACTTTTTGAACCCATAGATGATAAGAAAAGTGATGAACCTATTAAACCAAGCTCTTGGAGATTGTTTCAACCCATACAAGCTTTTCTTCAGATAACAAAAGGATAATCAGGATGAGTAAAACCTTGTGGCTATGACATATTTGCATCTTCACCTAAGAATCTATGCAGAAAGGCATTACTTACATCTAATTGTCTAATCTGCCAGTTATGAGTAATTGTCATACAAAGAACCACCCTAACTGTAGTACTCTTCACTACATGAGTAAATGTCTCTTGAAATCTATACCATCTTGTTGATTATACCCTTTTGCTACCAACCTTGATTTATACCTATCAATAGTACCATATGATTTTTTCTTTTATCTTATATACCCACTTTGAGCCTAGAATATTCATATGAGACTCTGGATCTACTACCATTATCTACTAGAGCATCATATTCTTCTGTCATTGAAGTCTTCCACTTAGGATGTTTAATAGTTGACTTGAAAGTCTTTGGCTCAGTTTCAGTAGCCAACAAAGAAGTATAAGTTTAAGGTAAAGGATGTTTTACTGACAAATAAGAAACATGATCTGGAAATGATTTTGGTTTAGAAATTCCTTTTTGAGCTCTAGTAACCATTGTACTAGTAGGAACATATTCAATTATACTAATAGAATCAGACTGAATAACAGAAGTAGGAACTAAAATAGAAGAAGTATATAATTTGTAAAGTAAAACTGTGATTCATCAAACAAACTGTACCATATACTCTAAGAAAAGAATAATTTGGAGGAACTCCAAATAAGACCTCAAAAGGAGATTTAAAACCCAAAATTCTAGTGGGTGTTCTGTTTATAAGATAAGTGGCAGTAAGAAAAGCATTTAAGATAAGTGGCAGTAAGAAAAGCATCATACCACATTTCTTTTGGACAAAAAGCATTAAACAACAAAGTAGTACCCATCTCAGTTATATGCCTATGCTTTCTCTCAGCTAGGCCATTATGTTCTGGTGTTTTTGTACAAGAAATTCTAACCAAAATTTCACTAGAATCAAGTAAAACCTTAAAAGGACCTTTTATAAGTTCTGCTGCACCATCAACTTGGAAAGCTAGTATTTTTGTTTGAAACTGATTTTTTGTATGAGTTTTGAAGTGTTAAAAACATTGAACAACATTAGATTTCAGTTCCATTGGATAAATCCAATGAAATCTGCTAAAATCATCCACAAATACAATATAATACCTATAACCATGTAAAAAAGGAATAGTTGGACCCCATACATCACAATGAATCAGAGAAAGTGGTTTTTCTGTATGAGAATTGGATAAATGGAAAGGTAGATTTTTAATCTTAGCTAGATGACAAGGATGATACAATTGTGGTAAAAAGGAAGAACTTAGTAGTATTTGTTTTTTTGAATGTTATTTTTGAATTATCTGACTTGATGGATGTCCTAACCCACCATGCCAGAGAGTAGGAGATGCAGATAAAACAACTGAAAAAGAATATTGAGTTAAAAGAGAAAAGTGATTTATAGGATACAAATTGTTGACTACTCTACTATGAGCAAGAAGAGTATCTGATTTCAAGTCCCTAACCTCGTACCCATATGGATCAAACATAAAATAACACAGATAACAAGTTATGCTTCATTTTAGGTACTAACAAAACTTTGTTCATCCTAAAACTAGTTCCAGATGTTGTAATATTAGAATTTCCAACCAAAGTAAGAGCTAAATACTTATCATTGCCAATTTGGACCTGATCTTTGCTTTTGTAAGAAAAAGTATTCTTCAATAAGGACTTATCTCTTGTCATATGAGATGTTGCTCCAGAATCAGAAACCCATTGTGGTAAGCTTGAAGTAGAAGCATCCTGATCAAAAGAAGTATTTCTATTCAAGGATGAGAAAACATTATACATAGCATTTGTTGCACCACTTGTTGAAGAATTATTGTTTGGTGGTGGATAAAACCTGAAATGACATCTAGTAGCATAATGTCCTTTCTTTCTACATATCTGACACTCTACTTGAAAAAAATACCTTTGAGCAAATCTCTTATATTATTATTTACATTTGCATAAACACCATTTCTTTCTTGATAATTCTTGTAGTTATTATTATTGTTCCTGTAACCACCAGAACCATTGTTGGTTCTGAATCTTCCTCTACCAGAATTTGAATTGCCAGTTCTCACATAAAAAGATGAAGAATGTTGGGCATCAAACACTAAATTAGAATCTTGTTGTTGATCCAATAACAATTGCTCATGATTCATCAATCCAGGCTTTATTTCTGCAAATGTAAAAGGTACTTCTCTATTTTGTACTGATATGAAAAAATTGTCATATTCTCTTCCCAAACCATTCAAGATATGCATTATCAGACAGAGTCACTTTCTTTCTCCCCTATTGCATCTAGAGAATCGTCTAAAGTCTTGATATTATGTAGATAAACAAGAGTAGACTGACTTCATTTCTTGACATTATGGAGCTGATTTCTCAACTTGCTTTTCCTAGCCATAAACTGATTTTTAAAACTTACTTAAGAAACGACCAAATCTCCCTTGCTGATGAAAGACCCAAAATATCTCCAGAAACAGCAGGTGTAAAAGTTCCCTTCATACAACTTGTAACAAAACAATCTAATTTTCTCCAATAGATCCATTTGGGATTTAAAGTTGAAACACCATCAACAACTATATTTTTCTCGGGTTCTTTCTCATCACCACTTAAATAACCATATAAATCAGTCGAAATCAAAATTTACTCGAACGATCACGCCATAGCAAATTTTTGTAGAATCTAACTTTATGGAGACAAAATTAGAGATAATAGAGAAAGGTAATGAGAAAACCTGAGAACTACCATCCTGAACAGCGGAAGTAGGATTCGTGTTGTTATTTAAATGTTCCATTCTATTTCTTCTTATGTAAACTCGCACCAACATGAACTAAACTGAAGCAGATTGTTTAAAAATTTCTTCAAAGATCAAAAATTTGATAACAAATCTTGAGAACAGATCTAAAAATTATGTTCAAAAATTATAATAGAACCCAAAAGTTATTTAATGTAATACCCCTTATCCTAGGATTAGATAGTCCTAAGCTTTAAACCT
>JAJJMC010009576.1:137635-238161 GCA_023531435.1 Papaver californicum
AAAAAAAATGTTACATGAACATTTGATTAAAAAAATGCACAGAAAAATTAGACTCTAATTCATGGAGAATGTCCGCATAATTGGATCCGAAATATAAAATGAATAAAATATGACAGTCGATATTAAAATATAAACTTCAATCGGATGCTTAAAATGATTAAAAAAGTAATAAGAGATGATGTTTCTTAACCATTTTTTTCCCATATTAGTCTCCCTTAAATATTATAATTTTTTTACGATAAAATTTATAAATTTCCAAAAACATAAAATACACCAGAACAAATAATATTATAATCTCAAATTATAAAATAAAAATAGGAACCTAGAAATTTAAAATCGATGTCCAAAAAAAAATTATCAACTTTTATCGTTGTTCTCCTTGTCCACTCGGGTGTAATATTTTTCCTCAAAAGTTAAATATTTAAGGAATAATTTTTCGACTAGATAAGGTTGAAAAATCCAAAAATAATTTAGAAAATTCAATTTTAGAGTAACATTTAAAATTTAAATAATATGTGTTTATGAAACAAAATAAATAAATAAATTTTAACTCACAAAAGTGATTATGTTTTTTGTAAAGTTCTAATATGCTTGACAGAAAAATATGTTTTTATTTTCCTACATCATTCAAAGAAATTTGATTTCTAAAGTAATTTCTAACTTTTAAAAAGGTATTGTAATCTAATAGCTTATGTGGATACCATTTGAGAAGTTATTTTTTGACTTCTAAAAACGAAAACGACAAAAGCTAGTTTGATGATATATTTTCTGAATAACTTTTAAAAATATAAAAATTTTATTTGTAAAATAAATAATTTTTGTTTTTGACATATGAAATTAACTTATACTTTTACAAAGTGGTTTTTGAATTTCGTATCCAAAGTCCTTTTAGAGAATTTGAAGAGTGTGTATACGAGAGCCTTTTATTCACATCATTGTATTGTATATTCAAAATCAAAGACTTACTCCCTAATCCAAACCAAAGAGACAAATTCGATGAAAATGAGGTTTATTAGGGAGACTATTAAGTAATTTGAATTTGAATATTAGTTAATGGAAAAAATGATAAGTAATTGGAATGTTCAAAAAGAGGAACAGTTCCCAAGACACACAGCAACCGTTAGATGTGATAGTGGTCGGGACCAAAATATTATTCTTAATAAAAGTATCACACGTGTGGGTCCTTCTTGTGTCTGTCCCCACCACCTTCTCAGTTATTTAAGGTGGGGTAACTGAAAATGATGGCACCAGGATGGGCCAACTAGTAACGGTCAGATATCTCAGATTCTCTTCTTATCGTACGCCGATTGTTCGCACATAGTAGACATAGCCCATGTGGCCGCCGTATCAGAATTGTAGCCATCACTCACCCCCTAGTTATTCAAGCCACTGCTCATGGCCCGAATCTACAGTTCACTTTATAGTCATTCGGGCAATACCTATACTAGCCAAGGTGGGGTAAAGATTAAGGTTGTGAAATCGTTAATTACGGAATGATTCATTTTTGAATTTTGAGTATCGATCGTATATAAAAAGGTGAACTAAAGCTTGATAGTAGAACTCTAAATCATAATTAAGTTTATTATTTAGTTGTAAATTTATAATATACAATTAGATGTGTTAATAAGCTTATAAATATTAATAAAGTTCATTATAATCATCAAAAGTTAACATAGAACAATGGTTATTCAATTAATTTATGTTTAACTCATTCGATGATGAGGCTGACTTTGGTCTCAAGAATTCGGTTTAAAAAAGTTTGGCAGAAACGATGCAACGTAATGTTGGGAATCGATTTCAAATATTGTAACTGATTTGTACGAGTCAAAGTGGCCGTCGTAAGTTTAGCTTTGTGACACGACTCGTACAAGTCTAACAACTATGGTAAGATCCAGCAATCAGAATTATTTTATTTAAAACCATAGATCAATAACCGCTGCTGATCCTGATATTCTTTTTTATAAATTGTGTTTTTCCTTTAAACACAAAATTAGATCCAAATAAACAAATCAAATTATTTATTTAGGTGAGTTTCTGATAAATAAATCAAATTATTCATTTTTATGAGTTTCATGTAACTATCCAAAAATAAATTGGATTTGCATGTGTTAAATTAAAAGTAGAATACAAATGCTGGGTCACGAGCTCAAGGTAAGTGTTTTCGACTATTCTTTTTTAGACACTCATTGTGATACACAAGTAGCACGATAGTAATATATAGTGTTCACTAGCTAATTTATCAGGTTGATAGCTAAATAATGGTAATTTAGACGATTATTATTGCCATCTTAATCTTGCATAATGCTGAAACCTCTTGAGGTGAACGTGAGTAATGCAGTAGGTCTTATTATCATCGAGTCAAGTTGTTGTTATTCAGTACAACCCATTCATATCCTCTGACTAAAGTCTTTCTATATATATGTTGAGTTTTGGTCCCACTGAAAATGCAGCCCAGTGGAAAGCATAGTTTTGCATAGCCGCAAACCAAGGCTGCCCCTATTTGCAGAGTATAATGAGAGGAAAATAATGCTATACTTTACGGTGGTATAATGAGATGGAAATGTACACTTTTAAGTGTTTGGTCGGGGAAAATTGAATGATTTTTCTAGAAATTTTGATCCAATTTTATGTTTGGAAAATATAAACAAATAGAAATATGGATATAATTTTTTTTCTTTCATAAAATATGATTCATCAGAACGAGATTTTTTTATCACAATCCAAACATAACATTAGTAGAACATTACGAAAAAAAGTAAACAAAAATTTATCCAAGTATGTGGTTTATTGATTTGTCAATACATGAAACAAACTACTTTTATATCGTTTAGATTATAATAAAAATATGTTTTAAGGGCTCCTTAAATTTTAGAGGGGCTCCTCTAAGATCATATTGTCCATGTTGTGGGATATGAGCTATTTTAATGCTTTTCTTTCGTGCCTGATTATACCTAATCTATTCATAAACAAAAACACAATTGTAAAACCTTGTTCTATCACTATCCTAATCGATTTTATTTTTTCTCCTTTTTTTCGTTTAAAAACACTTATAGTTAGTCAATCAATTAGCAACACTAAAACAAAGAATAAATCAATGAACAACTTCGAACATCACTTCTTCTTTTTTAATAGCTGAAATGAGTTTCTAAACATCAACTGAGTTTTCAGTTAAAGATCCATCTACGGCCCAATCAATGATGAAAATTCATAGCAGTAGACAGGTTTATTCTTCATAAATCAAGTACTAACTCAGGTACGACCAGAAAATGATGAACTCCTAACTTACCTCCGGTTAGGAATTCATCATTTCCTAGCAGTAGATAGGTTTCTTCGTAAATCAAGAACTAACCCAGATACAACCAGGTTTTGAACTTTGCGATCTAGACGTAAAAACGTTTGTAATATTTTTTTTGAAATTACAAAGTCACATACAACTATGTTTTAAACAGTACAACCTAGCCGTAAAGATATATACTTACTTCTTTTTTTTTATTTATAGAGTCACGTATGACTAGGTTTTGTGTATTACAACCTAACCATAAAAATATTTGGATTTTTTTTTTAAATTTACATAGTCATATACGGCTAGTTTTTGAACATTACAACCTAACTATAGAGCTAAGCAAGTTACAACTACATATGTTTACGTTTTATGATAAAAAATCAAATTTTAAAAAATTCAATTACAACTAGGAGTTTATCGGTTTCCTAATTATAAAAATAGAAAACATAGTAACCTACGTCTAAAAGCTAATTATTTTCTAGCCGTAAAGGTGATTATAGCTAAAAAATTCAAAACACGACCTAGCTATAGGACGCCCTGAAACTGAAACACTAAAGGCGACCTGGTTTTCCTTCATGAATTTTGAAAGTTAAATCTCATTAACGAGTAACGACTAATACTCAATTAACTAATTAATTAAAATCATTAGTAAAAACGAAACCTATAAATTTAAACCATTGTAAAAAGTATCTATATAGAAAATTATTGAAATTTTCTACCAAACAACACTATTTTATCTTATACTTATGGTGCCCCTTTAACATCTCAATAGCCCTTAAAATAGATTTGTTACATTAACTCCCTAAATCTGTTTGACAACTAAACTTCTCAAGGTCTAATAGTGACTCCAACAAGATGAAATGAACTTCTTAACTCATGAACTATACATATTTATCTTTTATTTTTTATTTTTTATTTTGTTGGAAACCACCCTACTATAGGGTGGTTACCTACCATGTTCCTTTTTTGCAGAATGTCTTACCGTGATGCCGTGGATCCTCGTCCTTCCCCAACTGCACATGGGGGGAAGAGGCAGTTCAAGTGATTAGTATAGTACTACTAGTTAATTAGCAAGCTTGTGGAATTAGGCCGGCAATTAATGGGTTCGGTCGAGCTTTGACCATATAAGTAAACGATAATAGTACTCAACTTAATATTTGACACAAAAAAAATTAACAATAAAACTTGATGGACAAAGAAAATCGTGGTTTCGAAAGATTGTGAAATTTGTCACCCATGTGCTAAAGATTAAGTCCAAGAGACATAACAAACTAAAGAACATGTACGGGTTTGTTATATTTATGTTTATTTATTCTTTTCTCTTATGTTCTTTTCTTGCTTCGATGTCATTGAATAATATGGATTTTAAAAAATGCCACCTTTTGAAAACTTCATTAATAAAATGTTCTTGTTTTTCAGCTTATATAAAATGCCGTTAGGTTTATATTTTTCACCCCGTTTTTTTTTTAAAAAACGGCTGTCGTTTTCTTTCAGGTGACAATCCCTAACGGATGTCAAAAGACTGTAGCACTCTAAACATAGTTTTAGCGGTGCGGAAACCATGTTCTTGTCCAATTTTTGGTTCGAGAACCATAATCAAACCTGACCAAAATTTGGTAGTGGAAAAGGTTATAATTGAATCCTTGTTGAAACTCCAATGGATCAAACACCCAAAATTTAGTCTATATCTTTGATCGCTCGATATATCATCACGAAATCAACAACAACAATATCAACCAAACAAAAAAGATATATATATCATTCAATTCAAACCATAATTTAAATTCAAACAATCCATATTTCAAAAACTCTAATTTAATTCAAGATTTTCCTTCAAATAATAAATAAATTAAAATCAAGACCACTAAAATTAGGATTGTACATGGTACGGTTCGGTTTGGTTTTCTCTCAGACCAAAATCGAAACCATGGTAGTCGGTTTTTGGTTTTCCGAACCAAAACCAAACCTTTAACAATTGGTTCGGTTTTGAGATGAACCGATTCGGTTTCGATTTTATCCAGTCGGTTTAGATAATCGATTACTCATGACAGTTCAAATTTTTTTTAATTTTTTTCTCTACACACTAACAATTCATAGACACACCAACATGCAACAAACCAAAAGTTCATAAACATACATAAAAAGTTCATACACATACATTAACAATGAAAGTTGAATTTAATGTATTCTAAGTTTATAAACATTCCAAATTTAAAAGGATAAAAACATAAACATTCCAAACTTAAATAATAAGTACTAATATTTGTAGAGTAGTCGCGTCGAAATGATGAAGAAGAAATGAAAATGAATTAAGTTTAGGTGTGATGTTTATATATGGGTGAAATCTATCTAGGATACTGGATATATACCAACGATCTAAAATAATTGATTTTACCATTGGTATTTCTGTTCAGTTTTAAGTCAAACCAAAACCAAAACAGTTAACTTGGTTTTTAACAATTTAAACTAAAGCCGAACTAAGTAAATGGTTCGGTTTGATTTTTTCTAATCGTTTTGGTTTGGTTCGATCCGGTTCCATCAGTTTTCCATTACTATGTACAACCCTAACTAAAACAATGATCTGAATTACGACTATCAAATGAGAAAGAGAAAAATGGTAAAAGAAAAAAGAAAGAAAAAAAAGGATCAGAGTGATATTCTTTTTTCTTTTTTTCTTTTTTTTTTTTTTTTTTTTAGGATTTGAAGTATCTCATAGATCTTATCGTCGATATAATTCCAAGTGAATAGTGTATGTCCAGTTCTATAGAAACTTCTTTTTAGATTAAAAATATTTAAGGGTCTCTATGTATTTTTAATTTTTCGGTATTATAATAGATCACGAATTATTGAATGAGTCATGACTTATGGGGTGGACCTAGACGGAAAACATAACAACAGTGGCATTTTATTAAAGTTTAAAAGTACATGGGTATTTTCTTAAACCAGAATTTTAGTGTTCGAACATTTTATGAAAATTTTCTTGAATAATTTCACATGTAAGCTTTTGATTATACATATTTTACACTCATCTGGCATTTTGGAATTCGGAAATCAGAGATATCCTCCGTTCTTGAGATTTGATGAACTCATGAGTAATTTTTTTCTTTTTTGTAATTTGCCAAATGTGAGCAATATTATTAGGTTGTCTCAGGGGTTTGATGAAATTAAACTGCACATAAATAAAGTATGATCATGAGATTCCATTTTTATCTATTGAATCAGGAGAGTTTTCTAATCTTCCTAAGTGGAATCAAGAGAGTTTTCTAATCTTCCAAAGTGGAATCAGGAGAGCTTCATCCTTCCCGATTAGAATCAGTTGTTGCAATCACCTTATCTAGTCATATGTTTGAAGTTAAAAAGGTATAAAATGTATCGTACTAGTACGTCTACGGCACAACACGTTATATGATTTGGCACAACATAATACGTTAGTTTGATGTGATATATTGTGCCAGACTAAGAGGCACATCCATACAACATAATATGCGGCACATCACAACACTAAAAATACCTGTCATAACACTTTACAACACGATTTAAATCATATTTCATATATATTTTAAAAAAGAACCTCTATTCTAGCCCGTAATTCACATTTTATTTTCAACATATTGGTTTTTTATATAATAACACATACAAGAAATAAACTTTGACATAGGGGTGTAAATAGGACCAGATCGGGCTACCCGACCCAATTAACAAATGGCCCAGACGGAACGGGCCGCAACATCTATTACCCATTAAATTAAAAGGGCCGGGCGGACAAGGATATTTATCTAAATGAAGTACCCATGACCTACCCAAGCCTGTTATGTAATTTGGGTTTGGGCGGACAGGGCCGGGCAAGCAGCGGACCTTAAAGTACTGATACAGTAATACATAAGTAGTAATTACATATTTTTTAAAAGTAATGTAACAACAATAATAAATAAGTTTAACTCAAAATTAATAATCAAATACTTCCATAAACAATATAATAAAGTTTAGTTATGCTTAAAATATTCCAATCAAATTAGTTCATTCAAAATCAAATAATTATAACTTAAAAGTAAAAACTCTAGTGATTCAGAAAAAGTGATGATGCATGTATCCTCTCTTCATCTTTATTGTTGTCCATGCAACTTTATTCCCAAATTGATAAACCTTGAAGCCATTCACCTGCATAAAACACATTATCAATTTTTCACAAAATGACAATACATAACATAGTCTACAGTAACTTTTTATTATTTTTTAATTCACTCAAAACAGTTTAACAAGCAAGGAACTTGTTCACAAACGAAACATATTTACTATAACATGCTAAGTATTACATGAACATGAAAAATATCATAATAGAATACAACATATACGAAGCACACCGGGCTCATCATCAGAAGTTTTCGAACACCATAGAGGGTCTTATCTAAAAGATCTTACAGGAAAAGGAATCAATCGAAGTTCTGAATGTGATGATGCCCTACAGAGTCTAAGTTATACTAAATTGCAACAAGTAAACAAGTTCTGCATGTGATGAAATTCGTACTACCAAGTTCTGATTTTTCTGAACCCAAATAAGAAATTAAGAATTCAATAGTTACTTAAGTTACCTGAGCCTTAGGAAAGCAGCGACCACCGATATTAAGTGGCCAAACGTTCAAGTTCATCTACCGGTGTAATATCATCATTCATTGGATCAATTGGATTATAAATTTCTTTCAGATCAGCCTTCCACCAATCTTTCAGAATGATTGAACACTCAAACATATCCGGAGTTAAATTGCTCCGGATACCTCTTTTCATTGCTTGGACTGCTAGAATATCACGTGCGATTCAAAAATGTACTAGATACATCTTTTCATTGCTTTTCAACCAATCTAACACATCAAAGCTCTCAATATCATTCAAAGCAGGTTCAGTCTCGGCATAATATCTCTTTAATTCTTCTGATGATGTAGCAAAAGGGTCTCTTTTATGCAATCTGCAAGCTGCCCAGAAACTACCTCCGGATGATGTGGAAGAGCCTTCGGCTGAGGATCCTGAATGCATTGGATCCACAGAAGTCCCTAAAGTACCTGTGGAAGTTAAAGAAGTACTGGAAATAGTATTTACCTGTTTACCGTGTAAAATATTCGAATACTCCGTAAACAGACTTTTAATTTTAGCATCCATTAACCTACTTTGATCACCATGACATTGAATTGAGTATTCAAAAGTAGCAAAACACTCTTCAATATCAGAAAGAGTAGTTTCCACCCCTCTTAGATTAAGATGGGGATCCAAAATAGATTCTAATCCAAATAGTATAGGAGTGTTGCCCTAATACTTGACAAACTTTTCCTCTGTGGCAGCAATAGTTGCTTTAAAAAATGGTTTATCTCTAGGGTTGTACATGGTAACGGGTTTTTACGGAAACCCGTCAAAACCGAATCGAATTGGTCAAAACCGAACCGAACCGTTACCACGGTTTCGGTTTTGGTTTAGCCAAAAACCGAACCGTTATACCATGGAAAACCGATTATTTAAGACCCTTAATCTAGTTTTTGATAGATCTAATCTGAATCCTTCATTACCCTTGATATATAATCTCACCCTAACTTTCTAACCCTAGTTCTCTTCTAGTTATGAACGAATTTTCTTCTAGTTATGGAAGAATCCACTTTTTAAAAAAGATAATTGATTTTTTTTGATTTTTTATTATTTTTTTTTAATTCTAGTTTTCCAAACGGTTAACCGAAACCCGTTGGAAAAACCGAAACCGAGAAAAAACCGAGTAAAACCGAACCGGCGATAAATAGATCGGTTATGAAAAAATAATTGAAAAACCGACCTTGCCGGTTTCGGTTTTGGTTTGGCACAAAACCGAACCAAAACCGGCCATGAACACCCCTAGTTATCTCTGTTATTCTTGAAGACCATACCAATCTCATACAAATATTGAAGAATTGAATTACTAGTCACATGATGAACACCAGAAAAGAAGTTAGTGGCATCATAAAAAGGCTTCAAAAATGCACAAAATAATTCAGCATGTTCCCAATCAGAATCAGTAATAGCATGAGCATATGCCATATCAGTGAGAAAGGCCGACAACACTTGCCGGTAGGGAATTGCATCTTTTAACATAAGATAAGTGGAGTTCCACCTATGTTTTACATCTAGCTGTAATTTTGTAGGCTTCATACCCATGTGAACGCACAATAATCGAAACTACGTACACCTTGTACCAGACATAAAAATATGTCTCAAACTACTCTTCATATGTTCAAGCATATCATTGAAACCCTTAACTTTTAAACCATCCTGGACAACTGAGTTTAGTATATGACAACAACATCTAACATGAAATAAATCGCCCTTAGACGGAAGGTTAGGCAATATCTTTTTCAATCTTGTAACTGAGACGGTGTTGGCACTAGCATTATCCATAGATAAAGAAAACAATTTTTTCTGAGATACCCCAATCATGAACAAGCTTTCAAAATGAAATCATCTATATTATCACCAATATGAGATATATCAATTAACGCACAAGATATGATTCTTTTCTGTATTACCCAATTTCTATCTATGAACTGTGCAATAATTCCTAAGTAGCTCAATCTCTGTTTTGAAAACCAAATGTCAGATGTTAAATAAATTTTTCCAGGAATCTCAAGTAGCACTTTACATGTTGCTTTTCCTCTAGGTAAAGCTTATATAATCAGTTCTTAAAGTATTGCGAGAAAACTTGACGAAGTTGGGATGAAAACTATCATTGATGCACTATTGGAAAATGGGATCTTCGACGAATTGAAAAGGGAGCTCTCTTAAAACAATTAACTTAATGATTTTTTTCCTAGACCTAGCTTGGTTGAAATGAAAGATGGTGAATTTACCTTGCTATTTACAGCAAGCGTGGTATGTGATTTAGCGATCTTGTGTCTCTTCAAAAAACTAGCTATATGCCTTTTCAAGTGAGAGGTTCCTGCATTAGAACCTGATTTTAATTTTTCTGCACAGAGCTTGCACACTGCCCACTTTATAATTGTCCCAGGATTATCGGGATCAGCCTCTTCTATTTGATCAAAACCACTCCACACCTCAGATGTTAGCTTTCTTTTTACCTTTGTGACAGTTGTATCTGTTGAAGTTGGAGTTCCATTGACATTAGAATTGTTAATAAACCCAGATTCTGCCTGTGAAGGATTTTCGCTTGATTGACTAAGATCCATTGTGAAAATTCCTATGTGGAATATCTTTAAATGAATGAGTTATAGAAATAAGTATATAAAATTGATTAAGTTCACTCGCCAAACTAGTATACTAGCATACTATAATTAAGATCACAGTTTCAAATAAACAAATAAGAACTCTTAATTAAATAGACTAGGCCGGACTAGCCCGTAACGGATAACGATACACATAGGCTGTCATGGGTCAGGATGGACAGTACAGGGCCGTGGGCTAGCGGGCAAGATTTAAAACCCTACTTTGACATTATGCAGGAAAGAAAAAGGAAACAAAAAAAAGGAACTTGTTAGCTGCTGCAAATCTTTAGTGCACCTGGAAAGAGACAAATGCATGGATCTTCGCCAACAAAGCTCAAGTATAACTTATTCAAATGGGCCTTAGTTATCAAGGAGTTAAATTAAGTTAATATCTATGAGCAGTTTTCTTTTTCAGCTTACGATCTAAAGTTAAGAAAAGCAAAAACGTAGAAAACCAAAGGAAAAACTAAAAATAAATAAATACCGCTTTTACTAATAAAGTAAAGCATAGATGTAGATTGGGACGCTTCCAGTTTCCACCGATGGTAAATATTGTTGCTTAAACATAACTTAGTTTGCGAGAGTGCGAGCCATATAGTTGGCTCCTCGTGGCTCGTATGATGAAATCAAACTGCACGTAAGAAAAGTATTATGAGATTCCATTTTTACCTCTTAAATCATACTTCTAATCTTCCATGGTGGAATCATGAGAGCTTCACCCTTCCAGTTTGAAATCATTTTGTTCAATCACCTTCTGCTTTAACCGCATGATTAAAGTCTTTACTCTTTTCAAGTTGAATTTCCAGAAGCACTCCTAAAGTATCTGCAATGATTGATCATTATGGTTCATAATTAGAGCACCCACACCCAGAGAAAATTGTTGCATTATAGCCTTATTTTAATCATGGAATAATTGAAAAAATGCCCTAAAAATGCATGCCCCATTGATAAAATGCCCCGCAAAATTAAAATAATGGGAAAATGCTCCACCATCCATTTTTCCATTCATTGGGGGTTAAATCCCACACATGGGTTTGCCACACACGAAGAATTTTCCCACAATACCCTTTTTTTAAATTTTAGAATTAAGTCATACCCTAAATACACTAGCCGTCGTTCTTCCCATGGTTTTCGCATCCGTTGGTTCCCAAATTTGTTCCTACATCCACTGCGATGTCACTGATGAACTGTAAGTCAAATCGACGGTTGATTCCACAGTGAAGCACTACGGCCGACTCGATATCATGTTTAGTAATGCCGGTATCGATAACTTCAATCAACAAATAATCCTTGATTTAGACTTGTCTGCTTATGATGGTCTCATGGCTATCAATACTCGAGGATGTTGAACCCTCTGAGGATGACAGAAAGACCAGGATCGGATCTCTGAGACGGAGAGCAATAAATGCATCTTCAAAATTCAGGAATTCCCTGAAAAGGGGTAGGAGAAGTAGGAGAAGTTATGTCTATGGCCATTGAGGATGTTCGCAAGGAAGAGGAAGTACTAGCTGTCGATGCTTCCCGCCAAGCCCTTATCTTGGAAGAGTTGCTTCCCTCAAAGCATGATGTTATTGTTTTATATCATTTGATGCTCAGATTCTTCCCATCTTTCATTACTATCAACTCATAGACGAAGTAAATGGATGTTATTGTTTAGGATTCAAGACTTCAAGTACATGCTTTGTTAAAGTCAATGCCTTGTTATTTGATGATACAGATTCTTGAAAGCCAGAAAATTCGACGTTGAGAAAACAAAACAAATGTGGTCTGACATGCTTCAGTGGAGGAAGGAATTTGTGATGATACAATTATGGAGGTATTGTTGGTCAGATTTGATGGATAATGTTTTTTTTTATGCTGCGCTTTCCCACTTGTCATGTATGCCTGAATTGTCTTGTTTCGTCTCGTGCATTTCAGGATTTTGAATTTACTGAACTCGAGTAAGTTCGTGAGTATTATTCTCAAGGACACCACAGAGTCGATAAGGAAGAACGACGGCTAGTGTATTTAGGGTATGATTTAATTCTAAAATTTTAAAAAAGGGTATTATGGGAAAATTCTTCGCGTGTGTCAAACCCATGTGTGGGATTTAACCCCCAACGGATTTAAACTGAGTAGCCACATCTCAGTTTATCAACATGAAAAAAAAAGGAAAAAAAGAAAGAAAAAGAGTAGCCGCATCTATGCACAATGCTTATTTGATTGTATATTGCTACTCGACTCTAAAATTCTGCCAAGAATCGGATCACCAAAACTATACTCCCTCTGTCCCTAAAGAATGGGATTTTCACTTTTCTATTTTTATCTAAAATAATATTATTATTTTTAAAAAACTTGCATTTTATAGTACGAAAGATAATGGTTTTAACACCTTAAATAAAGTCAGTTAATTGTCTTTTTATAAGGGGAGAAAATTTATAGTACACATGGAGGACATCTAAGAAAGGAGCAGTATATTAAAATATATTTGTAGAAGTATGGAATCATCTCACGCACGTATTTTCTATAATCGAGATATCTACCAAGACGAAGAGATAGAGACACTATAAAGCAAGAAGAAAAAGAATGATGAAGATAGAAAAAAATGATAAGAGCATTAAATAAGGAGACAGACTAGTCAATTAGCATGGAAGACCAAATATTTATAGGACGTGTCAAGAAAGGATATGACAAGTCGGGTTGGCTGAGCAAGGAGATCAGAGTCGATTCCGAGATCGAGAATAAAGTCTTAATTGATATTTGTGTTATCCGAGATCATGCGTGGCTATAAAAGAAGATCATTTGTTTACATTCAAGGCAGGCTGAAATAGAGAGAGAAAAGACCAAAAAAATATTAAGAGATTAAATCTAGCGTTTAAGAGTAGAGATCAATCATATTTATAAGATCATTTGAGAAAAAAAACATATTACCTTTGTAATCAAAATCAGATATTATCTTGTATCCTTCATAACCAATATTATAAATCTCTTGGATATAGATTTTATTAAGGGATAACTGGAAAAATATCCCAAAAATACATACCCCGTTGGAACAATGCCCTGCAAAAAAAAAAGTTATGGGAAAATGTTCCAACGTTATATTTTCCATCCAAGTACCGTTAAATGGTCAAATTGTGCAATCTTGACCTTATGCATATGTGGGCCTTAAGACAAAATTACCCTGTAGCTGTCCTAATCTAACCCTAGGAGACGTGGCGGAAACTAAAAATAAGGGTAATCTCGCCTTAAGGCCCACATATGTATAAGGTCAAGATTGCACAATTTGACTATTTAACGGTACTTGGATGGAAAATGTAACGTTGAGACATTTTTTCATAATTTTTTTTTACAGGACATTTTTCCAACGGGATATACATTTTTAAGGTATTTTTCCAATTATCCTTTTTATTAATAATGGAACTACGTAAAATCTCCGTGTGTCATTTATCTTTCACGTTTTACTTATATACTTAATCTCATTAGTTTTTATATTACATCCATATTTATGTAGTTGGATCTATACTACATTCCACGATCCATAAAATGGTACAAACAACACATGGAGTTTGTGTCAGCAGCATACGTACAATTTATTGTTGGATATTAATTCACAAAAATCTCACGGTAAGAAATTTGGTACATGAGCAATCACAACAACTTTACTTGCATACAATTTTCAAGATGCTTGTATAGGTTTCAACTACCAATAGTTTGCATTTGCTCCTATAAATCTCATAGGTTTGGCATAAAAAAACCCTATATATCTTGTAGAAAAACCTCACATACAAAGAAGGGTTTTAGAAGTAAAGTTTAGAGAGCAATGAAATTTTACACAGTGAACAAAATTTTCAAGCTGTACTTGAGGTATTGGAGAAAACTAAACAACAAACTCTTAATCATAAATTTATTTAATCTCGATTTAAATGTAGACAAAGTGATGAGTATTATGGAGAAATCCAACTATTTTGGGAAAGGAAACATTGCATAAATTTTTTCTTGACCAAAACATCTCTCGTCATTGAATCGGTATCCAAACGAATTCGGTATCCTAGCTAGTCTAACAACTGTGTTTCTCAAGATTCTTAACTAATCATATTCTCTTCTCTCTAACATCCCAGTATCATATTTTTGGTCATGTAGAATATCCAGTGAGCTAGAAACAATGGACAGATAACGTGGGTTATAATAACATCCTTTATCCCTTTTAAGATGTGAGGATTATAAATCATCAAAGTGATTGGTAAAAGGTGAAAATAAAACAAAATAAAATTATCTAATCAATAATATGAATTTATGTGGACTATAAGTTCACTTTAAAATTGACATTTCTAAAATTATGGAGTTTGGTGTAAGGATGTATTCAAGGACATTATCATAGAAAACATCTCCAGTAGAAAGAGTAAAGGTCTTAAAATAGCATAACGCGTAACCTAATCACAAGTTATTTACGAATCAAAATCTAAGTCACAGGGTAGATTTTGGCAGGATATTGGGTAAATTTTGGGTTAGCCAATATACGAGTTTTGGGTCATAATGCAAGCTTTCTGTCCGGACATATTTAAGACTGGAACAGATTTTGGATCACACTTGATAATATCTCTTAAATCTTTTGATTTATCACATTTTATACTGTGTTGGAGAAAAATGACTTAAAATGTATTTTGGTCTTGGTAGGAATGGACCTTAGTACATAGAAGTCACTAAGGGACACTAGCTTATTTTTCACTATTATGAATGAAGAACCTTTAGTCCCATATTTGTGAGACTAGAGATGAGTTCTCTCTTTATTACCACAAAAAATACAACTAAGGGAGGGCCCTTAGGGTTTAGAAGCTTTTGTGGTTGGGGGAGGACTAACGAAATTGGCTAGTTGAAGTAAGCATACTTTTTACAAATGTGCGGTGCTTCGCATCGAAGCACGCATGCTTGCAGCTTGCGTTGCCAGCGTTGCTTGCGCTGCTTCATTTGCTTACAGAGCTTGTGGTGCTTGTGAGCTGCGGGATTGAGTATGCTTGCGGGTGCGGGCCAACAAAGACTTACGTTTTTGAAAATAAAGTGTTTCATTAAATTTTGTTTTAAATGTGGGGGCATATGACCCGGCTAAAATTAAACTGTTTTAATGAGAAAATATTTTATGACCGTTTTGTATCCGTTTTAAACATAATAATCGTGATTAATGCACGGAATTAATTTTAATCAACGCGCAATAATTCTCTTCTCATGTTTTGGCTATAAAAAATAAATTATTTCTCCATTTCAACTTACTCCAGAACAGGCTACTATCCCTAGCTCTTTTCCCCTCTTCTTGCTTTGTTTTTCGCAAATTGTGTGTTTATTTCCCTTTCACTATCAATTGCTGTTAAGTTCTAGAGGGTGACTAGTATTGTGCTTATACTAGTTATAACGGCCAGTTCTATCCTGGACACATCTTCTTTGTTGGGGTATATCATATCTCATTATTGAGGAGTACCCGAGAACTATTGTGTTGAGGACAATTTGCTGAGCAGGTGGCTCTGTCCTTGTGTGTATGTATCAACATCAGAGTGTTTATCAATACAGAAATTTCTCTAACGTTAACAGTTTTCTTCTGTTTAGTTTTTCCATTGTTGCAGAACCAACAATCTTAACACAATACTTATTTCTTCTGTTTCAATGGCTAAAAGTGATGTTGACAGACCACAAAAGTTCAGTGGCAAAGACTTCAAAAGATGGCAATCCAAGATGTTGTTCTTTCTGAGTTTTCACATGTTGGATGAATTAGTTTTGAAACCTTTTGATGAAACTTTGAATGATCCGGGTAATGAAAGAGAATTAGAAAGTTGGGGAAGACAGAACTATATGGCTAAAAACCATATTCTCAATTGTTTAGAAGATGCTCTTTATGATATCTATAATACAAAAGAAAACTTTTCTACATTTGACTTATGGGCTGCATTAGAAGCAAAATATGAAGCGGAAACTGCTGGTAGTAAGAAGTCTGTGGTAGACAAATTTCTTGAACTTCAACGAATTATTAATGAAATTAGTGCTGAAGGTATGGTGATAGATGAAACTTTTTAAGTGTCTGCGGTGATTGAAAAATTACCTTCTTCGTGGTCTGAATACAAACGAAGATACATGAAACTGGTGAAGTTAGTATGGTTGAATTGGGTAAGAAGATTCAAGTAGAAGAATTGTTGTGTTCAAAAGACAAATATGTATCTTCCTCAAGGGACATGTCCAACAAGGCCCATATGATGGAACACAAGTCTTCTGCAAGCCTGGACCGCAGCAACCGCAAGCTTGGTCCGCACAAAAAAAGTACTTTCCCGAAACCCAAATCTGGCATTGGTAAAATTAAAGGTGCGTGTTATGTTTGCGGTATTCCTGGCCATATGGAAATGCATTGTAGGAAACGTAAAGACTTTAATAATAAGAAGCCCAATGCTAATTTAGTTGAAAGCAACACGATCGAGTTTTCTGGCACGGTGTCTAAAGTCAATTTGGTAACCAATGTCAGAGACTGGTGGGTAGACTCTGGTGCTACCAAGCATGTCAGCGGAAACAAAGATATATTCACCTCATATCAGAAGGTAGGGGAAGGAGAAAAACTCTACATGGGTAACTCGTCCGCAACACTGGTTGCGGGAAAAGGCAAAGTTGGGCTGAAGCTCACTTCTGACAAAACTCTCACATTGAATGAAGTTCTTCATGTTCTGGACATCTGCAAAAATCTTGTATCTTGTGGTATGTTAGATGATAAGGGATTTAAACTTGTATTTGAACCTGGGAAAGTTATTGTCACTAAGGGTAAGGATTATGTAGGAAAGGGTTATAAGACTGAGGGTCTCTACAAATTGAATGTAACCTCTATTGAAATGAATAAAATTGATTCTTCTTATGTTTGTGTGTCATTAAATGTTTGGCATGGTAAACTTGGTCATGTAAACTATAAGTCAATGAATAAAATGGCTAGCATAGGCTGCATACCCAAATTTACTTTGGAAAATGAACATAAATGTGAAATATGCGTAGAATCAAAATATGCTAAAAAGTCTTATAAGAAAAATATTCAGAGAAATTCTAAACCCTTATAATTAATTCATTCAGACCTTGTTGACATGAAATTTGTTCAAACTAGAGGTGGTAAAAAATGGTTTGTCACATTTATAGATGACTGTACGAGGTACTGTCACATATATTTACTTAAAGGTAAGAATGATTCCTTAGAAGCCTTTAAGATTTATAAACTAGAAGTTGAAAACCAAATGAGTACTTCCATTAAAACTGTTAGGTCTCACCATGGTGGTGAGTATGTAATCCCTATAGAAGATTTTTGCATAGAGCATGGAATTATACATGAAGTAACCCCTCCTTATTCACCACAATCTAATGGTGTGGCTGAAAGGAAAAACCGAAGCCTTAAGGAGACGATGGATGCCATGTTAATTAGTTCAGGACTACCTGCAAACTTGTGGGGGGAGGCCGTCCTCTCAGCTTGGTATGTCTTGAACAGAGTACCCTTAAAGGATCAGATAAAACTCCATGTGAGTTATGGAAAGGTAGACAATCTTCTTATGCATACTTTAAAGTCTGGGGGTGTTTGGTTAAGGTTTCTATCCCTCCACCTAAGAGGACCAAGATAGGACCCATAACTGTTGACTGTGTCTTCATAGGGTATCCTGAACATACTATTGCATATATATTTATGGTTGTGAGTTCTGAAATATCTGAAATTGGTGTGAATACAATTATAGAATCTAGGGATGATGTGTTCTTTGAAAATGTTTTTCCTTTGAAATCTAAATCTCGCATGATATGTGTTGATCCCCTAGATGTCCCTTATACTAGTCAGACATTACTTGTAGAGGAAGATGAATTTGAGCCTAGAAGAGGTAAAAGACTTAGAATTCAAAAATCTTTTGGGCCAGACTTCATAACATGCTTAGCTGAGACTGATCCACAGACTTATAGAGAAGCCATGAATTCTTCTGAAGATCCATGGTGGAAAGAAGCTACCATTAGTGAAATGGATTCCATTATACATAATGATACTTGGGAGATTGTAGATTTACCTCTAGGGTGGAACCCATAGGTTGTAAATGGATCTTCAAAAGGAAACATAAGGTAGATGGAACTGTGGAAAAATACAAAGCTAGATTAGTAGCTAAAGGCTATAAACAAATAGAAGGTGTGTATTTCTTTGACACTTATTCACATGTTACGAGAATTACTTCCATTGGGATGTTAATTGCTATTGCTGCCATTCATAACTTAGAGATACATCAAATGGATGTAAAAACAACTCTTCTAAATGGTGAGTTATATGAAAAAAGTTATATGGACCAACCTGATGGCTTTGTAGTGAAAGGTTGTGAAAACAAAGTTTGTAAACTAAGAAAATCTTTGTAATATGGTTTGAAACAAGCACCTAAACAATGGCATGAAAAATTTGATCATGTAATGATTTCTAGTGGTTTTAAAATAAATGAATCTGACAAGTGTGTTTAACTAAACCTGTGAATGATGCCTGTGTGATTTTATGCTTGTATGTTGATGATATGCTTATACTTGGTACAAACATGGATGTAATTAATTCCACTAAGAACATGCTAAATGAGAAATTTGACATGAAAGACTTAGGCCCCGCTGATGTAATCTTAGGGATGAAGATTAGAAGAGATTCTAATGGATATAGTCTTAGTCAATCTCATTATGTTGAATCTGTGCTTAGAAAATATAACCAATGTGATTGTAAACCTGCTTGTACTCCTTATGATCCTTGTTGTAGACTCAAGAAGAACAAGGGTAATGGAGTTTCGCAACTTGAGTATTCACGAGTCATAGGAAGTCTGATGTATTTAATGAACTGTACGAGACCAGACATTGCCTATGCTGTGAGTAGGTTAAGTAGGTATACATGTAATCCGGGACAAGAGCATTAGGATGCACTTATTAGAGTATTAAGGTACTTAAAGTATACTCTAAACTTATGTTTAAGTTATGAGAGATACCTTGCGGTCCTTGAAGGATATTGTGATGCAAACTGGATAGCGGAATCAGAGGAGTCTAAGTCTACGAGTGGACATGCTTTCACTCTAGCTTGAGGGTCTGTATCATGGAAGAGTTCCAAACAGACATGTATAGCTCGATCCACTATGGAATCCGAGTTTATTGATTTAGATAAAGCAGGAGAGGAAGCCGCTTGGCTAAGATGCTTTTTAGAAGACATTCCTCTTTGGCATAGGCCTGTGCCATCTATATCTATACATTGTGATAGTCAAGCTTCAATAACTAATGCTACAAACAACAACTATAATGGGAAGTCTATACATATTCGTAGAAGACACAATTCCCTAAAACAACTAATCTCAACTGGCGTTATTTCTGTTGACTTTGTGAGGTCTAAAGAGAATATTGCGGAACCTTTGACGAAAGGTTTGTCCAAGGAGATAGTTAGTAATGCATCAAGGGGGATGTAGCTTAAGCTCATCAATTAAACTTTCCGTGAAGGATACTCAACCTTGCTGACTGGAGATCCCAAGGTCAAGGTTTCGAATAAGACAACTAATTTGTGGTGGGTTAAAGGAAACACTATTAGAGAATTTCATTCTCTGTCCCTTCCTTATGGTGTAGTCGTGATAATGTGACTGCATGTGAGGATGACTTTTTATTAAGTCTTAATGAGTTCTATAATTTCAATTTAAGATTGAAGTGGGGTGTAGCAGTAAACACTCTTGATAGAACTCACCTATCTTAATGAGGAAGTGGGCCGCTTCCTATGAGAATTGAGATGATTCTCTAGAGCATTCTGAGAAACGGGATACGTCCAGGGCCAAAATGGACACAACGACAAGAACTTAACAGCACCTAGAGAGATATCACACGTGGAAGTTATTGATGAACTACACCAAACGGTGGCAGTTCAAGACATCGCGTTCACTGTCCATCAAGTAGTTCTGGTAATTTCTCACGAAGCAGAGGTTCAAGACCTTAAGGACACCTATTGCCTAAGAGGTATTTCTCGCTTTCTGATTTCTGATTTTTATCGGGTTTTCATTCATGTTGGGGATTGTTGGAGAAAAATGACATAAAATGTATTTTGGTCTTGGTAGGAATGGACCTTAATACATAGAAGTCACTAAGTGACACTAGCTCATTTTTCACTATTGTGAATGAAGAACCTTTAGTCCCACATTGGTGAGACTAGAGATGAGTTCTCTCCTTATTACCACAAAAAATGCAAATAAGGGAAGGCCCTTAGGGTTTAGAAGCTTTGTGGTTTGGGGAGGACTAAGGCAATGGTCTAGTTTAAGTAAGCATACTTTTCACAAATGTGCGATGCTTCGCACCGAAGCACGCATACTTGCGGCTTGCGTTCATGCAGCTTTCGAGCTTGCGGATTGCAAGCTTGCGTGCTTGCGAGCTTGAGGAGCTTGCGTTTCTTACGGAGCTTGCGTTGCTTGTGGAGCTTGTGGAGCTTGCGGTGCTTGTGTGATGCGTGATTTAGTATGCTTGCGGGTGCGGACGTAGCTAAGGCTGCGGGCAAACCAAGACTTACGTTTTTGAAAATAAACTGTTTCATTAAATTTTGTTTTAATGTGGGGCATATGACCCAGCTAAAATTAAGCTGTTTTAATGAGAAAATATTTATGACCGTTTTGTATCCGTTTTAAACATAATAACCGTGATTAATGCACGAAATTAATTTTAATCAATGCGCAATGATTCTCTTCTCATGTTTTGGCTATAAAAAAAAATCATTTCTCCATTTCAACTTACTCAAGTGCAGGCTACTATCCCTAGATCTTTTCCCCTCTTCTTGCTTTGTTTTGCGCAAATTGTGTGTTTATTTCCCTTTCACTATCACTTGTTTTTAAGTTCTAGAGGGTGACTAGTATTGTGCTTATACTAGTTATAACGGGCAGTTCTATCCTGGACACATCTTCTTTGTTGGGGTATATCACATCTCATTATTGAGGAGTACCCGAGAACTATTGTGTTAAGGACAATTTGCAAAGCAGGTGGATCTATCCTTGTTTGTGGGCATCAACATCAAAGTGTTTATCAATACCGAAATTTCTCTAACGTTAACAGTTTTCTTCTGTTTAGTTTTTCCATTGTTGCAGAACCAACAATCTTAACACAATACTTATTTCTTCTGTTTCAATGGCTAAAAGTGATGTTGACAGACCACAAAAGTTCAGTGGCAAAGACTTCAAAAGATGGCAATCCAAGATGTTATTCTTTCTGAGTTTTCACATGTTGGATGAATTAGTTTTGAAACCTTTTCATGAAACTTTGAATGATCCGGGTAATGAAAGAGAATTATAAAGTTGGGGAAGACAGAACTATAAGGCTAAAAACCATATTATCAACCGTTTAGAAGATGCTCTTTATGATTTCTATAACACAAAAGAAAACTTTTCTGCATTTGACTTATGGGCTGCATTAGAAGCAAAATATGAAGCGGAAACTGCTGGTAGTAAGAAGTCTGTGGTAGACCAATTTCTTGAACTTCATCGAATTATTAATGAAATTATTGATGAAGGTATGGTGATTGATGAAACGTTTCAAGTTTCTGCGATGACTGAGAAATTACCTTCTTCTTGGTCTGAAACAAAAGAAGATTAAGACATGAAACTGGTGAAGTCAGTATGGTTGAATTGGGTAAAAAGATTCAAGTGGAAGAATTGCTGTGTTCAAAAGATAAAAATGTATCTTCCTCAAGGGACATGTCCAACAAGGCCCATGTGATGGAACACAAGTCTTCCACAAGCCTGAACCGCAGCAACCGCAAGCTTGGTCCGCACAAAAAAGGTACTTTCCCGAAACCCAAATCTGGCATGGGTAAAATTAAAGGTGCGTGTTATTTTTGCGGTATTCCTGGCCATATGGAAATGCATTGTAGGAAACGTAAAGACTTTAATAATAAGAAGCCCAATGCTAATTTAGTTGAAAGCAACACGATCGAGTTTTCTGGCACGGTGTCTAAAGTCAATTTGGTAACCAATGTCAGAGACTGGTGGGTAGACTCTGGTGCTACCAAGCATGTCAGCGGAAACAAATATATATTCACCTCATATCAGAAGGTAGGGGAAGGAGAAAAACTCTACATGGGTAACTCGTCCGCAACACTGGTTGCGGGAAAAGGCAAAGTTGGGCTGAAGCTCACTTCTGACAAAACTCTCACATTGAATGAAGTTCTTCATGTTCTGGACATCTGCAAAAATCTTGTATCTTGTGGTGTATTAGATGATAAGGGATTTAAACTTGTATTTGAATCTGGGAAAGTTATTGTCACTAAGGGTAAGGATTATGTAGGAAAGGGTTATAAGACTAAGGGTCTCTACAAACTGAATGTAACCTCTATTGAAATGAATAAAACTGATTCTTCTTATGTTTGTGTGTCATTAAATGTTTGACATGGTAAACTTGGTCATGTAAATTATAAGTCAATGAATAAACTGGCTAGCATAGGCTGCATACCCAAAATTTACTTTGGAAAATGAACATAAATGTGAAATATGCGTAGAATCAAAATATGCTAAAAAGTCTTATATGAAAAATATTTAGAGAAATTCTAAACCATTAGAATTAATTCATCCAGACCTTGTTGACATGAAATTTGTTCAAACTAGAGGTGGTAAAAAATGGTTTGTCACATTTATTGATGACTGTACGAGGTACTGTCACATATATTTACTTAAAGGTAAGAATGATTCCTTAGAAGCCTTTAAGATTTATAAACTAGAAGTTGAAAACCAAATGAGTACTACCATTAAAACTGTTAGGTCTCACCATGGTGGTGAGTATGTAATCCCTATACAATATTTTTGCATAGAGCATGGAATTATACATGAAGTAACCCCTCCTTATTCACCACAATCTAATGGTGTGGCTGAACGGAAAAACCGAACCCTTAAGGAGACGATGGATGCCATGTTAATTAGTTCAGGACTACCTGCAAACTTGTGGGGGGAGGCCGTCCTCTCATCTTGGTATGTCTTGAACAGAGTACCTTTAAAGGATCAGATAAAACTCCATGTGAGTTATGGAAAGTTAGACAATCTTCTTATGCATACTTTAAAGTATGGGGGTGTTTGGATAAGGTTTCTATCCATCCACCTCAGAGGACCAAGATAGGACCCAAAACTGTTGACTGTGTCTTCATAGGGTATCCTGAACATACTACTGCATATATATTTATGGTTGTGAGTTCTGAAATATCTGAAGTTGGAGTGGATACAATTATAGAATCTTCGGATGCTGTGTTCTTTGAAAATGTTTTTCCTTTGAAATCCGAATCTCGCATGATATGTGTTGATCCCCTAGATTTCCCTTCTACTAGTCAGACATTACTTGTAGAGTAAGATGAATTTGAGCCTAGAAGAGGTAAAAGACTTAGAATTGAAAAATCTTTTGGTCCAGACTTCATAACATGCTTAGCTGAGACTGATCCACAGACTTATAGAGAAGCCATGACTTCTTTTGAAGCTCCATGGTGGAAAGAAGCTACCATTAGTGAAATTGATTCCATTATACAGAATCATACTTGGGAGATTGTATATTTACCTCTAGGGTGCAGACCCATAGGTTGTAAATGGATCTTCAAAAGGAAACGTAAGGTAGATGGAACTGTGGAAAAATACAAAGCTAGATTAGTAGCTAAAGGCTATAAACAAATAGAAGGTGTATATTTCTTTGACACTTATTCACCTGTTACGAGAATTACTTCCATTAGGATGTTAATTGCTATTGCTGCCATTCATAACTTAGAGATACATCAAATGGATGTAAAAACAACTTTTCTAAATGGTGAATTAGATGAAGAAATTTATATGAACCAACCTGAGGGCTTTGTAGTGAAAGGTTGTGAAAACAAAGTTTGTAAAGTGAAAAAATGTTTGTATGGTTTGAAACAAGCACCTAAACAATGACATGAAAAATTTGATAATGTAATGATTTCTAGTGGCTTTAAAATCAATGAATATGACAAGTGTGCTTATACTAAACCTGTGAATGATGCCTGTGTGATTGTATGCTTGTATGTTGATGATATGCTTATACTTGGTACAAACATGGATGTAATTAATTCCACTAAGAGACTTAGGCCCCGCTGATGTAATCTTAGAGATAAAAATTAGAAGATATTCTAATTGATATAGTCTTAGTCAATCTCATTATGTTGAATCTGTGATTAGAAAATATAACCAATGTGATTGTAAAACTGCTTGTACTCCTTATGATCCTTGTTGTAGATTCAAGAAGAACAAGGGTAATGGAGTTTCGCAACTTGAGTATTCACGTGTCATATGAAGTCTGATGTATTTAATGAACTGTACGAGACCAGACATTGCCTATGATGTGAGTAGGTTAAGTAGGTATACATGTATTCAAGGAAAAGAGCATTGGGATGCACTTATTAGAGTATTAAGGGACTTAAAGTATACTTTAAACTTTTCTTTAAGTTATGAGAGATACCCTGCGGTTCTTGAAGGATATTGTGACGCAAACTGGATAGCGGACTCAGAGGAGTCTAAGTCTACGAGTGAATATGTTTTCACTCTAGCTTGCGGGTCTGTATCATGGAAGAGTTCCAAACAGACATGTATAGCTCGATCCACTATGGAATCAGAGTTTATTGCATTAGATAAAGCAGGAGAGGAAGCTGCTTGGCTAAGATGCTATTTAAAAGACATTCCTCTTTGGCATAGGCCTGTGCTAGCTATCTCTATACATTGTGATAGTCAAGATGCAATAGCTAATGCTAAAAACAACAACTATAATTGGAAGTCTATACATATTCTTAGAATACACGATTCCTTAAAACAACTAATCCGAACTGGTGTTATTTCTGTTGAGTTTGTAAGGTCTAAGGAAAATATCGCGGACCCTTTGACGAATGGTTTGTCCAAGGAGATAGTTTGTAATGCATCGAGGGGGATGGGGCTTAAGCTCATCAATTAAAATTTTCATGAAGGATACTCAACCTTGATGACTGGAGATCCCAAGATCAAGGTTTCGAATGAGACAACTAATTTTTGGTGGATTAAAGGAAACACTATCAGAGAATTTCATTCTATGTCCTTTCCCTATGGTGTAGACGTGATAGTGTGACTGCATGTGAGGATGACTTTTTATTAAGTCTTTTTGAGTTCTATAGTTTCAATTTAAGATTGAAGTGGGGTGTAGCAGTAAACACTCTTGATAGAATTCACCTATCCGAATGAGGAAGTGGGCCGCTTCCTATGAGAACTGAGCTAGAAACGGGATACGTCCAGGGCCAAAACGGACACAATGGCACGAACTTAACAGCACCTAGAGAGATATCACACGTGGAATTTATTGATGAATTACACCAAACGATGTCAGTTCAAGACATCGCGTTCACTGTCCATCAAGTAGTTCCGTAATTTCTCACGAAGCAGAGGTTCAAGACCTTAAGGACACCTATTGCCTAAGAGGTATTTCTCGCTTTCTGATTTCTGATTTTTATCGGGTTTTCATTCATGTGGGGGATTGTTGGAGAAAAATGACTTAAAATGTATTTTGGTCTTGGTAGGAATGGACCTTAGTACATAGAAGTCACTAAGGGACACTAGCTCATTTTTCACTATTTTGAATGAAGAACTTTTAGTCCCACATTGGTGAGACTAGAGATAAGTTCTCTCTTTATTACCACAAAAAATGCAACTAAGGGAAGGACCTTAGGGTTTAAAAGCTTTTGTGGTTGGGGGAGGACTAAGGCAATGGGCTAGTTGAAGTAAGCATACTTTTCACAAATGTGCGGTGCTTCGCATCGAAGCACGCATGCTTGCAGCTTGCGAGCTTGCGGCTTGCAAGCTTGCTTGCGGAGCTTGCGTTGCTTACGGAGCTTGCGTTGCTTGTGGATCTTATGGAGCTTGCGGTGCTTGTGTGCTGCGGGATTGAGTATGCTTGCGGGTGCGGGCGTAGCTAAGGCTGCGGGCCAACCAAGACTTACATTTTTGAAAATAACGTATTTCATTAAAAAAAATTTTAAATGTGGGGGCATCTGACCCGGCTAAAATTAAGCTGTTTTAATAAGAAAATATTTTCTGACCGTTTTGTATCCGTTTTAAACATAATAATCGTGATTAATGCACGGAATTAATTTAATCAATGCGCAATAATTCTTTTCTCATGTTTTGGCTATAAAAGAAAAATCATTTCTCCATTTCAACTTATTTCAGAGCAGGCTACTATCCCTAGCTCTTTTCCCCTCTTCTTGCTTTGTTTTGTGCAAATTGTGTGTTTATTTCCCTTCCACTATCAATTGCTGTTAAGTTCTAGAGGGTGACTAGTATTGTGCTTATACTAGTTATAACGGGAAGTTCTATCCTGGATACATCTTCTTAGTTGGGGTATAACATCTCATTATTGAGGAGTACCCAAAAACTATTGTGTTAAGGACAATTTGTTGAGCAAGTGGCTCTATCCTTGTGTGTGTGCATCAACATCAGAGTGTTTATCAATACAGAAATTTCTCTAACATTAACAGTTTTCTTCTGTTTAGTATTTCCATTGTTGCAGAACCAACATTATGTAGTTAAATTTCTTAAAACCCAACGATAATGTAATTACATGGTAATTTAGGAGATTGAAATAAAAAGCTTTTCTCCTGAAGTTCTTATTATACAATTCGAGCACTTTCTTCCCCCTCTTCTCATGAGCGGATCACAAAATCACCCATAAGGAAGCAAACTTTTTAAGGATAGATAAAAATACAATTTTATTTTTAGGATAAATAAAACTGAACTTGGGATAAATAAAAATGGGATTATGAGCCAGACCAACAGGGCATGCGTCTACCCATCCCTGCCATGGGCCGGCTCCTCCTGCCTCTCCTCCCAGTTTTAGATTTATGATGCAGATTCCAAGAAAATCTTGGATCACAATTGATGTAATTTTATATAGTGGTAAAAAGAGGTTCGATTCTCGAACTTGTGAAGGTAATGATTTTAGAAAATATTGGACTTAACCTAAACTAATAAAAATCAGGAAAATAAACTAGAGATGATTTTTAGAAAATATGGAGAAAACTAGGAATCAAGATTCAGTTATTTCTAACAATTCATGTGATTAATCATGTAATTCTTTTTAACAATTTAATTCAAGTTTGCCAAAAATATGTTTCCTAAAAGAATAATTGTAAATCCTAAGCATGGGACATCAAGAGTAATTAACTAAGCATGACCCATCAAAAGAGAACACAACTATTTAATAAAAACCATTTTTTTCTAATTTAAATCCATGCAAATAATAATAAAAGAATTATAAATAATTAATTAAAAATAGACTTACCACATAAAATTGAGAGAAAAACCTCCTCCATCATCCCAGTAAATAAACTTAGCCCATGGAGAAGAAAACTTGCTCAAAAGATCTTTTCATTGCTCAAAATATCAATTACAAGGTTGAATAATAGTGCAACAGCTGAACAGACGCGTTTATAAGTGTTACAGAACAAGGTTCAGCCGTTGCAAAAGGCTAAGGCAATTAAAAAGGGAAAGGAAACTCAAAACTATAGGCAACAGAACAGCAACACTTAAAAGTGTTGCTGTGTCTTCTTCTTCGGCAGCGATGGGATGAAGAACACGGTCACCGGCGGTGACCGGTGCAGCAGCAGCTGGCCGGATCGTGAGTATTCCGGCCACAATTCCGGCGACTCCGAAACTTCAATTCTAAGCTATTCTCTCCGTTCTTCTTGGCTTCTCTTGGTATATATAGGCTCTACAAACCCTAGGGAGAGTTCTAAACATAATAGAACTCTTTAAAACCTCTCCAAATCTTCACAAATCCGAATCAAAATATAACTCCCTTTTTCCGGCGAAACTCGGATTTGGGGCTATTTTTCCGGCGTAAACCTCTAATTCTTCACGTGTTTAATCTTGTATTGGTCCCATCTATCTTGTATATCAATTTGAGACGAAAATATGTAAGTTTAACCATGAATCAAATTTGCCAAAGTATGCAGACGATTTTCCGTCCCGACCCGTGCTGAGTTGACTCGGTCAACTCGGGTTGACCGATTTGACTCGGTTTTGACCCGAGTTGACTCGAAGGTACCCCTTATCAACTTCTAGGGTGCCAAATAACACTTGTCCTTGGGTGCCTTTATCACTTTTTGAGCCAATTTTTCCACAAATCTTTATTCTTCAAATGTACCTACAAAAGCATAAAAACACGTAATATTTGCAAAACCGAATACTAACTTAATAGAAACCAAGGTGCAAATTAGACACTAAAATGTGTCTATCAACAATCCAAAAATCTAATCAAGAAATAAACATTGAGCAAAGATCGAGGCAAAACCTACGTAACATAAATTTGAATCATAGTTAATGCATATGTTCGGTTATGGGCCATAGAGTATTTAGTCTGTCGGATTGTTTTGTTTTATTTGATTATTATGCATATTGAGTTAACTGCGTAGAGAAATCTTACTGAAGAAGGTTGTAAAAATCAAAAATAAAATAAAATCCTTAACACAATTATAATTAATCGAGAATTATTATTCCATATTAGTCCATAAGCTAGACCTAATCATAAGCTTTTAGGTGGAAACAAAAGAAATCCTTAAGAAATTAAGGTTAAGATACAATTAATAAAGACCAAAACTAAGGACCAACATGAATACATTGGCACTTTTTTTTTGTATAAATGACTGCTAAACTTATGGTTAATGACTCCGCTGTCTGGATAGATGGCACGATGAATCTAGCTAGGATTCATGTTGATGGTGAATTATCCGATCATTTTATTTCATCGTCGGATATGTTTATGCAGCTGGAGCATAGTCATAGCCACTATCACCATCATCATCATCGCTATCACTTTACATGGACGCAGCAGGTGCATAATCATAACCATAATCATCGTCGTCGTCATCATCGTTATCTGCATCAACTAGTACCATTAATGTTGCAGCTGGTGCATAAACATAACTGTTATTATTATCATCATCATTGTAATCCACATTCCTTCTTAACTTCAACATCAACGTTGATATGGCTGGTTATTCAATAAATTAAGTAAAACAAATTAAGCTTCAATCTTGCACAAGTCTACGGAAATGAGAGAATAGAAGAATGACGATAAGTTTTTGAGTTGGCTATTAGGTCGATTGATTGATGATTGTGGTGAATAGACATAGTTCAGGTAGGTTTATATACCCAAAGCAGGGTGTTTAGCTGGCTGTAGGTTTATATATGATGTGAGTTGATGCCTTCGAAAAGCATTTTGTGGTTCTTGTTGGTTGTCAAGTTTAGACTTGGTGAGCACATAGTGTTGACATAAATATGCCCGTGCGGCTCTGCCTAGTTGATTGGGAATTCATGATTTTGTTTTGTGTAATCTCTTTTACAGTATGTATCATCCTCCGATAGCAGCTGAAATTTGGATATCTTTTACAGTATTGTTGATTGTTGAGTAGCGGTGATCATATATTCTACCTCCTCGCTGCACATTAATAGGTAGCTAGTTTGAGGCACATTCAAGTTATTTAGGGTCTACCAAATACTGTATCCACTTAGATAAGATGACAAGGGGTGTCTAAAACGGGTCAGACTATTAATCACTGCTAAAACTTAAAACCTACACCAAATCTATTTCGGTTCTGCTTTTTTTTAATGTATTTTTCTATCAACTCATTCTTTTTAGTTTAAGTTTTTTATTAATGCATACATTCAAAATTGAAATATTTCATAATTTTTTTTCTAGATTTAATCATAATCGACTAATCTAGATGTTCACATTAGCCGATTCTGAATAATCGGCTGATATGCACATACACGTCGGCCGATTCTGGTTTGATGTTCTTCATTGTTGAAGAACATCAATATATAATCGGTCGATGTGAACATTTTGTATTGATCAATTGTGGTTAAAGGAAATAAGAAAATTTTATGTTGGTTTTTGAGGGTACAATCGGCCGATGCAGATATTCATATCGAACGATTCTTGATTAAGAAAATGTCAATTCTGTTGGTTTTTAGGCTATAATCGGTTGATATGAATGAACCGATTCTTGTTAACAATTTTTCTGGATAGTTTTTAGAAAATTTTAATATTTCACGAGAATTTTAAGTTCGAGCAGAGTACAAGGTCATGTCTTAGATTTGGGTTCCATTGACTAGTTTTTGCCGCAACGATCATGATGTTGTTTTTTGTTAAAAAAATAAAAATAGAAAGATTACGATATAGATATTTATATCATAATATTATGAGTGTCATTTTCTGTTATTTGTGTCTGAGTCAATCTTGACTTGACTGTCATTGACTGGTTTGTCCAGCTGTCTCTCTTTATATACCTTGTCCTGTAATAAAATTCATTAACTACCCTTTTATCATTTGTAATATATCTCTCAGAAATTTTTCCCAAAATCATCTTTTCTGTTTACAAAATTATCATGGTATCATTCGGTTTGATCCGTTGATCCTTCTTTAACATTTTTCATTACTCTTATGATCTTGATTTTCAGCATCTTATTCAATATATTAAGATCATCAACATTCTTTCAATATTCCTTTTACTCATCATTTTAGAAGATTCTTTTCTCGGGATCTTGATTTTTCTTTTAAAATATTGATTCATTTTATTGATTTCTTTCAATATTGTTGATGTATGTTACTCGAAGTATAGCGAATCGACCTACAAATGTATGTAATACTAATTTCAGTTCTTTCACTGCTGATTCGGAAAACTCAAATTCATCTACTAATTTTACACTTCCTTTCACTAATATCTTGAATTTTGTTTCAATCAAGCTTGATTCAACAAATTATTTGTTCTAGAAAGACCAGTTTGGGTCGATTCTGATCTCTACCGATCTATTTGGATATGTTAATGGTGAAATTACAGAACCTGCATCTGAGATCCTTACTAATGGTTTTCCTAGACCAAATCCGCAATGGATTCGTTGGCGAAAGTTAGATCGATTCGTTGCAAGCTGTTTAAAAACTACTTTTACTCTAACTGTAGCTGGAGATGTTCTTGGTTTATCGTCTGCCAGGGAGATTTGATCATTTCTTGAAACAAGTTTTAAACAACAATTTTCTGCAAGAAGAAATATGCTGCGTAATCAACTCAACAACATTGGTAGAGGTAATAAGTCTATACTCATTTATCTCCACACTATCAAGAATTTCTCTGATTCTTTGGCTATGATTGGTGAAAATATAAGTGAAGCTGATCTTACAATGCATATCCTCAATGGTTTAGGCAGAGAGTATGATAATCGTATCATTTCCGCTTACAATAAAGAATCGTCTTATATATTCTCTGAACTCAGAGCTAGGCTATTAAATCACGAGCAGTGGCTCATGGGGCAATTCCTATGCAACAACCGATTACCCTACAAAATACCATCCTTTCCCACACCTGAGATGTAGATGTGAGGGTCTCTTCCATATCACACGCCAATTTTTGGGTACTCAAAGTGTAAATTTTCTATCGTGATACATATTTTCATCTCATGGGGAAATTCCTATACAACGACCGATTCAGTCGGCCTATTAATAGATTTTAGATAATTCACTAATTCAATCATCAATTCTTTTGATTTTTAAATACAATAACCTAGCATTTCAATCCACTTGAATGTTAATAAAATAACATCCTTAACACAATCAATTATAGTTAATTGAAAATTATATTAATATTACATCTCTCATATAAGACCTAATAAATCCACAAGCTTTTATGTGGGGAAACAAAAAAAATCCTTAAAAAATTAATTAAGGTTAAGATACAATTCAAAAGACCAAAATTAAGGACCAGCATAAATATATTGGCGCCTTCTTTCAATAAATGCCTGCAAAATTTATGGTTTCTACTAGCTCTGCTGTCTGGATGGTATGCTACTATGATAGATTTAGCTAGGAGCCTAGGATCGATGTTTATGCGGCTGGAGCGTAGTCATAACTACTATCATCATCATCATCACTATCATTTTCCATAGACGCCGCAGGTGCATAATCATAATCATTATCATCATCATCACTATCTGCAGAAGCTAATGATAGTACTATTGATGCAGCTGGCGCATAATCGTTATCATTATCATCATCGCCATCTACATTCTTTCTTAACTTCATCATCAACAACATTGATATGGCTGCCATAGGTTCAATAAATGAAGTAAAAAAAAACAAGAGTTAAATGTTGATAAGGCTAAGAGAAGGAGAGAAATAAGAATGATGATAAGTGTTTGAGTTGGTTTTTGATTGAGTGATGATTGTGAATGAACATAGAGATATGGTGAATCGAGGTATATATATATAACCTAAGGATGGTGTTTAGCTGGTTGTAGCACAAGCAGAACACAAGAGAAGTGTGTAATATTCTTGGAAAGGTGTGTTTAGGTACAGCTGAAGATATACCTGGCATTACACGTAGTATGCCAAGTAAAAAGCTAAAATGGCACATAGACTAAAACACCTGCATTCACGTTTTCATGAGTAGCAGTAACAAGCACTACCTTTCTACCTTTTGGCACTGTGCATGGGGTCTCGGGGGGTCACAATAGTAGGAAAGTAAGGTTGTGATCTTTTTGAGAGAGAGTAGAAAGCATATATGATGTGAGTGGATGCCTTTGAAGAGCTAGCTGCTAGCATCTTCATGGTTCTTGTTTGTTGTTACATTTCGGATTTGGCGAGTGCAGAGTGTTGACATATGGGACCTTGTTAGATTTTGTGCCTCAATAAAGATTTTTGTTATTGGAAGAGACAAGGAAGAATAAAGAACAGGTTTTGGTTACTCCATGCAACTATGTATATATGGTTCCTCTTTTTTCTAGATATTGTGTAATTCGATCATACTTCTTGACTAGTCAAAAGATTCGATTGGGAATGGTTGGATGCATGAGGATTAAACAATTGGGGCGAATTTTTTTTGATAAACCAAATAAATCTATTATGTAGAAACGGACGGAATAATTCATTATCTATCCCATGATAGAATGGTTTACTATATTATTATTGGATTCTCTTCGGATTCTGTTCGGAATTTTACTTGGTGAATATAAAATTACTCAAATCCGAAAGATGACTAAAGCACAATTAGAGATTATGCATCGACTGGGTCATATGGTTTGCATATTTCTTGTCTCTTTGCTTACCTATCCTTTTGTCCTACGTATACAATACTTAAATATCTTGTACCAAAATCTGAAGCTACATGTTGAAAATTTTAACATTTCTCAGTGCTATTTTCTTTTTTGATTGATGAATTTTTTGGTACCGACGGTTTTGAAATCACGAGCTAGAGGTTAATACAAATTTATTTGGATTCATAATTCGTATACTCCATTCACAAGTCTTTTTAAATTATTCTTACAGACTAATCATTAGTAATAGTGTATGCTAAAAATAACTGTTAAAGCATAATCAATAATTAAATGGAGAATTATCTTTCATTATCAATGAATTAATTATTACAACTGATGTCACAAAAGCTCAATCATTAATTCTTAATCTGCATGGGAATCTTATAAACTAGACCTATTTTATAAATATAGTGTGGAAAGGAAAAGGAAAAGGAAAAGGAAAAATTCCTTACCAAATTAAGGACATGACATACTATATGAAAAGACCAAAATACTAATATAAAACCCCAACTAGTTAATTAATTAACTAATACAATGCCTTCTTCCAGCAGCTTGTAAATGACTGCAAGAATTAAGATTAATTCTCAGGGAACCAAGAAATGATGATGAGTTCATTAAATCTATGAATTATCTCATTGTGGTGATGTTTATGCAGCTGGAGCATAGTCATCATCATTATCATCATCATCACTATCATCATTTTTCATACACGCCGCAGGTGCATAATCGTAACCACCATCATCATCATCGCTATCTGAATCAACTGATGGTAGTACTATTGATGCAGCCGGTGCATAATCATAATCGTTATCGTTGTCATCATCTCCATCTACATTCCTTCTTAACTTCATCATCAACGACATTGATATGGCTGCCATAGCTATAGGTTATTAGTAAAACAAGGTTTCAATATGACAAGGCTAAGAGGGAAGGCTAATCTTTTGTGTACTGTTTTTGATTGAGTAGTTCTGATGCTTTTGAGTAACATATGGATAATGGTACTGCATTTATTTATAGTACAACCCTTTAAGATGGTGCAGTCTGTACTACAGTGTCTCTGATTGTAGCACAAGCATAACATATGAGGAGTGTGTCGTTTTGGTTAAAGTATGTGTTATGCACAATGTAAATCATATGTGTCATGACTCATGATACAGAGTACAGGTAGGCAGCTGAATGGACAAATAGGCTTAAACACCTGGACAGGGGTCACGTTTTGGCATTTGGGGGACACAGGTATTAGGAAAATCTATAAAGAGGTTTTGATCTTTTGAGCTGAGAGTGGAATTAATAAAGATTTATTATGATGATTTGAATGGATGCCTTTAGAAAGCATTTTCATTTACATGGTTGTCTTGAGTTTTAAGTGATTTAGACACACTTTCGACATGGGTGGGTCTTGATGATATTCTTGTATCGACATTTGTGAAAGTGCTAGTAGCTCTGGATATGGTACTGAAAGAACTCTATTATGGATTCTGACCCTTGGAATTGAGTTTTGGGTTCCTAGATTTGATTACATTCGGGATTCACTTGAGCCTTTCAGATGTGAGGGGTCGAGGGTCAAGCAGCAGCCACGAACTTGTTCCAAATGCTCTTTGGACCGGCATGGCATGCACCAGCTGGCTAGTCAAAGGTCAAATTTTTGATATTATCTTGTGGAAAATGGCAGGATGAAAGTTACTTTGGCAAGTTTGTTGCAAGTAACCTAAGGTGACAGTACCAGGGCGGAATAGAACTTGGCTTACCCAGGTTCAAGTCCCCATTAAAACCCTATAAAAGCATTTTTTTTTAAGCCTATTTTATCTTTTACCAAGTTTTAAGCTTAGTTTTTTGGCTTAAGTCCAGGTATACATTTAGCCAAACCCATCCCTTGAAGAACTCCTAGTTCCGCCATTAGACTGTACATTCCATTTCATATCACTAACATGTTTTTACTTTTCGAATATTGTCTTTTGAAAAACTTACTAAAAGAATCTTCTCCTCAAATGCTAAGAGGGTGTTTAACTGTTTATATACCACAAAAGAAGTAAGTAGACCAAAATAATGAAATTAATTATCCACATCGGGCCAGCTAGCATGGAGCATATTTCCATACATTAGGTATGAATCTCTTCGGATATAACTGATATCTCAGGTAAATTGTTATATTTAGTGTGTCAAATTTAAGTTGTTTCTAAACACGACAGTAAATGAGTGATGAAATGTCACTACAGTCTACATATGAGGCTATTCATACCAAAAAGATGGAAACAGACTCCATATTAAACTAAATTGTAATTCTAAGTTCTAACAATTGTATTTGCAGCTGAAACTGGTATTAAGACGCACATCGTTAATCTTATCTTTAGTTCATATTTAAGATAATCTTGCGGGAGAGACTCGAATGGTCGATTTCTATGTGCTTGTACTGCTGGATGTGATACAGTCGTCTCTCTGCGGAAGCATCTGGGTTCTTACTAGCAACACAACTTGCAAAAAAAATATGGAGTATCGTAATATCATAATATTCTCAGATCTTAGTACAAATCATTCTCAGATCTTAGTACAAATCTTGAAGGAGAATGCCTCCAGAATTCCTTGGAGAATTTCGCATCTCATTGATCAGATAAGGAAGGAGTTGGTCTAGTTGTCTTCAATCATGTTTCGAAGAGTGTGCTAATGGTTTAGCTCATGAACTCCTAGCGTTCGCTGAAAAACAGTCTGTTCACCAACGGTGGACATCATCTCAACCCCTACCTGCTTAATCCCTGTTCTATGTGCACAACAAAGCCATAGCTAGTTTGTTAGCTTTGGCTCTTTTTTCTCTTTGTTTCCCGTTTGTTTGTTTGGCTCCAATGCCAGTTACCAGAAACAAAAAGTCTGCGGCCCTTGCGCACAATAAATATATAATCATTAACTAATATTCAACGGCAAAAGAAACGTATAAAAACCATTAAAAATACTGCAACATACAACCATATACTAGTATTGCGACAAGGAAACAAAACGAGGTCAATAAATAAAAGGCCGCCGTGGAGTCAATCTTGCACAATCCCTCAGAATCATCAGCCATGACCCTGATCATTTTTAGTTTCATCAAGGAGACAAGATTCGGAATGTGACAGTATGTGATCATCATTTTCATGCTAGTCATGTGTGGGCATATAGCGTTGAGGAATGGGTTTGGAGACTTCAAATCGGGTACAACACAGAATGGTTGAATACGTGGCACCAAATGGTTGTCTGACGTGGAATGAAAGGCTAGATTATGACACGTTATTACACGTGATAATGTGTGCGTGGTGTGGAAGGGTAAAAGAATTCAGGATGATGCATTATTACACGTGATGATAATGTAGGTGAAGGGTAAAAGCATTCGATGTAGATTCTTGTTTATCCGCTATGCTTAGTGTTAAAAGCAGTGGCCAGCTAGTGACCACAAGTAATACACTGTGTACATACCTATCTTTTAACTGTATACACTAGAAGAGATGTGTAACAAACTGGACCGAGTATAACATATGAACAACATTTTAATAGCATCTTGATTGGCCAGTGAAATGCAGTCACTGATTCACCATGAGATGTTTGCATTATTTAAGAAAGATTTATCATTTGCTTTTTAAATTACAGGAGCGGGCCGGATCATAACACTATAAGAAAGGAAAAGGTTAAAATGTCATGTAAACATTCGTCGGAGAGAGGGCAAAAAAAAATATATCACTCTGTTTGGTCATGGACAGATTTTTAGCTTGTAAACCGGAGATCTACTTGTTATCCCTAAATTTTTCTCTCAACATTTCCCCCAATAAATGCCACAGGCAAATTGTTTTTAGGATAAATAAAAAGTCCAAAAAAATAAAGATAATTATTTTGGTTCTACCACTAAAAGTTAAAATAAAATCATTATAAAAAAATTAAAAATCTATTATCCAACTATTTATGTTATTAATTAATATGTTTGACTAGTGTTAGTTAATTTAAATATTAGTTAAACTTAGTTGGTGATTAAAATTAGATTATAGTTAATGTTAGATTTTAAGAATTAGAGTAGAGTTTTTTTCAAAGTTTATAGAAAAAGAAGGAAAAGAAGAAAAAGTTGGGGAAAACTAGGGTTTTGAGGTTTTGGTAGCAAAGATGAAAATTTATAGTGACAATGAGGATTCTAGTGACAATGAAAAAATGGATGCATCTACGTATCACCAATCAGATTATTATGATTTTGATCCCACCAATTTGGATTATTTGTTGGATGAACAAGAACATGTGGACCAAGGCATATTCGATGATTTTACTCAAGCAAATGAAGAATTTAACCGAATAAATGAAGGTCTTAATGCTTCCAATCATCAGGTATACATTCTTAGGATCTCCAAACATGTGTTTCAACCCTATAAACGCCCAAAAATGGATTTTTTTACAAAATTTGGAGTTGTTATCTGGGTTACGTACTACCCAGACGCGTTGGATACGATGTCACCGTATCTAATCTTCTCGAAAATATGAACCAGAATCGGTAGATGTGGTCATGAACAACGACCGATTCTGGTATATATTTTGGCGGGATTGGTAGGTCAGATAATTAGTATAATGGACTCATTTATTGAACGATTCCATCCCTTGGAGATTTTCCCAAAATTTTCCAAGAATAAAATCGGTCGATATATGTTGATATATGTGCCGATTCTAGTTGAAAAAGTGTCCATAGAGCTCCACTTTGCCGAATGCTAGAATTGCCGCACAAGTAAGTTGACGTGTGCCGATTCTATCCTTTAGGTATTTTTTCGAGGGTTAACCAAGCATTAGTCTTAGGAAAACGGTTGATCGTTTGGAAATTGTTTGCGAGAAAAGTGGCAAGATTGAAAGTCACTGGGCAAATGACAAACCGTATATGAAGAAGACGCAGAGGGTCTACATTACTAAATCAAAGAAATATGGGTGCCCGTTTAAGACTATAGTGAATAGACGCAATGGTATATACAAGATATCAAGAGTGTTGAATGGTTGTCACAATCATGGTGATCCGGAATCTCTTATTGGACATGTTGTCGTTTATGGGTTAAAACCACATCAAAAGCAACAGTTAAGTCGATGAAGGCAACTAAACCAAGTAATATCCTTAGGAAGATAAAGGCGGATGACCCTAAAAACTTGTCCACTTTGAGGCAAATCTACGCGGCAAGAGCAAGAATCAGGAGGACGGAATGGGATGGTAGAGCGGTTATGGAACAATATCAATGGTTATCCGAGCAACACAACCACACAATGAAGAAGCTGGTAGTGGATGGCAAAGTGACTCGCATTTTTCTGGCGCATCCGAAGATGATCCAATTGGCTCAATGATTCTATCAAGTTTTGTTCATGGATTGCACCTACAAGACAAACAAGTACAACATGTCGTTGCTAAACATATGTGGCCACACTTCGGACAAATAAACTTTCTCGGTGACATGAGGTTTTATGGATCGGGAGAATGAGGTGAGTTTTATTTGGATGTTGGAAACCTTGAAAGAGATTAACCGTAGCAATCAAATGCCTAGGATCATATTGACGGATAAGGATCAAGCACTTATGAATACAGTAGAGGTGGTTTTCCCGGATGCCTAAAAATTTCTTTGCACATGGCACATACACTGCAACATCAGAGTGCATTACAGGGGCCACATCCAGAGGCTAAAACCAAAAAAAGGTACCGCTCGTGAGAAGGCTGAAGATGATCGTCTTAGTAAACTAACTCGAGAGGAACGAGAGGAAGAGAAGAAGAGAATGACCAAAGAGTACAAAGATAATAAAGTGAAATGGAAAGATTTTCAATATCATTGGGATTTGATGGTACATTCGACGTCCGAGGCCGAGTATAAATCTAATCTGAAGAGTTTCAATTATGTTTGGACAAAGGTTGCCGAGAAAGCGGTGGTTTATTGCTTGAAGCAATTGTTGTACCCGCACAAAAAAAAGTTTGTGTACGCGTATACCTACCAACATATGCATTACAAGAATGAGGCGACAAGTAAAGCGGAAGGGTCTCATGGACGATTGGAGAAACTACTTCGAGGGAGTCAAAATAATATGGTTATGGTACAAGAAGCTATCCATCAATACACCATAGAGGATATCAACAAGATTCAGATCCAAATGAAAGAGAATAGGATAAAAGTTGTGACTACGTACTACGATGATTACGATACGTTGCTAAGGGGTATTTCTTATAGGGTGTCGTATTGGGTTATCCATTACATGATAAATCATTATAAGTATTTTGAAGATAAAGAGCACGGGAGAAAGAAGATTGTTTGTTCTTGTAAGACGATGACGTCCATGAGGATCCCGTGTCGTCACATCATTGAAAATAACCCCCAAGGGATTCCGTTTGAGCTCATCGATTCGTTTTGGAATCAACTTACATTCACACCAAGCCCGATAGAAGACGCAAGTCAATCATTTGTAGATACAGATCTTAGGAGAAAAACAATCGAGGGCTACTCCGACATGAATAATTTACAACGATAAATTTTAATGCACGACTTGGTCCTCGCGGTTCACCCACATATGCAACCGGTTGAAGAACCAACTAAGTTACAGTCGACGGGTAGACCACCTAACAAAGTGGATAAGAAGCAAGAAAGGAAAGAGTACAAGGCGGCAATGAGTAACCAAAGAGACCGTTCACTACATGAGCATACCGAGGCTATGTATGAAGAAACTCCCGCTCCAAATAAAAGGGGTTTCCCAAAGAAGCAAGAAAGTGGACCAATTGGGCAAGAGCATACCAAGGTTATGTATGAAGACGCTTCGCTCCAAAGAAAAGGGGTCGCTCGAAGAAGCAAAAAAGTGCACCAAGTGGGAAAAAAGCAAGAAAGTGCATCGTTCCAACACAAGAAATTCAAGCGAGTGCAACACAAGGCAAAGAAAAGGTTCTCATCGTCCCTTCTCAAGAAAGTCAAGCGAGTACAAGACGAGTACGACTAAAAGGGGAAGCAAAAAAAAAGGTGTCCATGGATTCCCCGCAAGAGACGTTGATTATAAAAAAGGCACTTGGTTATCAAGTTACACCTAGGGATGTGTGGGGTAGACCACATCGAAAATGCTATACAATATTCCATGAGTATCTTATGAAACTCCCTTCAATCATTCGTCCCTACGTATTATCTACCGACGATGTGGATGGGGATGGAAATTATGGATTTCACGTTGCGTCCGAACAAATAGGCCATTTAAGTTTGGCGGATGAGGAGAACCTAACTCAATGTCAATATTTTAGAAAAATGATGGTTTTACGACTACAAGAAGACAAGGAATTTTACATCGCGATGATAAGGGAAGGTACAATGGAAGATAAACAAGTTGATTTTGACGAATTGGTTGCTCGTGTTCAAGGGTCGGAGGGGGATAAACCAATTAACAATATGCATTGGATGACTATGTGATAGGTGCATAAATCATACATTTTAAGTAGTTTTTCCTGACCGTTATTTGCTATATTTGAGTGAATTACTATGTATTATTATTACTTTCGAAGTTTAGTTATCTTTTCAGGTTACAGTTCAGAAACCCGCAGAATGGAGCTGTATGAGAAGAATTACCGAGGAGCCAGTAAAACTCTTCTGAATTTAGGCCTTTCATCATCCAACAATGTGGGAAATTGAATTACGAAGCCAACGGCGAAAGAACGAGGTCATTCTGATCTCGTATGGGGAAATTATAGGCAAAGCCACATGGTGGCAAATTAGCTTGTGTTGCTAGCGCCCAGGCGCTAAGTTGGCTGAACTGTATGTGCTAATGTGCTAAGTGACGAGTTGGAGGTGCTAGAGTGGTTTGATGGGCTAGTGGTTAGCCTTGGTGGGGTAGTAGCTAGCTTGGGGAAGTCATATGGGATTAGGAAAGAATTTGGAGTTGCTATATCTTGTTGGGATGGAATAAGGAAACTTAGCACATTTCCTAGTTCCACTAGGATTGTGAAAGTGGTTAACTCAAGTTCTATAAAAAGAACTCAGGCTTTTCTCATGGAAAGCTTTTTGGAGAGGTAGCTACAGCAAATGTTGGAGGCCCAAGAGATATTTGGGGGTCAGGTTCACGTATACAAGTTGGCTACACAATTAGGCTACACAAGAGGCAACCGAACAAGTTTGACGGCTGGAAGAAAACTCACGTAGGGAGAGTTTGCTGCTGGATAGGACATCACGTGAAACACATTAAGTATACAGGAGATTAGGTTTTGGAGGTGGGGATCATAACACGGACAACAAAAGAAAAGAACACATCAAGAAGAAAGAAGAAAAGAGGCGTAACTTGGTGCTGCTGGCTACTTCGGCAGTTGCACTTCGGATCAACAACTCTTCGCTATCTTTCCGGGTTTGATTATACTTTTCTTTATTGTTTTCTATGGGTTTTGAAAAACTCATGATGAGCTAAAACCTTTCATATTGGTTAGGGATGTAATCTGATGTTTGAAGACATGTTTATTAATTGAATGGCGCATATCTCATAATTTCATGTTGTTCTTAATATCGTTCATGTTCTACTAAGTATAATGATATATGATTGATTGCTGATTTGTTTGAGTCTAGAATTAAGTAAAAAGGCATTGATATTTATAACTAGACTGGAGTTATGTGAGTCGATTCTGTCGAGGGATTCCGGTTACAAGTAGTATAACATATTTGCTAACAATACTTAAAATTGCCATGCATGTATGTGTAGAAGCTTGACCAAAATTAAATCCGAGTGGCGAATTACGCCGGGTTATTTAGATTAACCTCAACTCACAAAGACCATAGCTATCATTGGGTTAAACTCGAGTGGAGGTACTCACTCAGGTTATCCGGTGCTAAGAATTCAAAGGGTGGAGGTACTCATTCTTTGATGATATTAGGAGTTTTGTCGAAGTAGACGAGATAACTGGCTACTTTAGGGTTCTTGGTATTACTAATGCATGAATGTTGAGTATGCTTTGATTGATAACATGTTGGATAACGGACGATGAAATCTCTAACCAATGCTTTTTCTCCCTGATATACATCTCTTTTACTTGCGTAATTTGCCTTAGCTGTTTTAGTTAATTTAGCTTGTTAAAACAACAACAAAACCCCTTTTATTACTTGCATACGTGACTGAAAATTAGTGATAGTCTCGGCCTCCTTGAGGGAACGAACTTGTTCTTATCCCTATACTTCATTCTATTTTAGAGAATAAGAACTTGATTATTTTGGTTGATTACGACACGACCACTATGCCTCGATATGGTCATCTCTTGGCGGATACGTGGAGTTACGTTGTTCATAATTTGGTCAGGGAGCATATCTTACCTTCACACCAAAGAGAATAAAGTGTGAAGAATCGTTTAAAGATCGAAGAATTGTTATAGTCAACATTAACAACATACATTTATCGGTCTTAGGCTATGCGAAGATTTTCCACTACCTCCATTGTATATGTTCACTTGTTTTATAGGTTTCACCAACAACACCTCTAAGGAATAGCTGAAAAAATACGAGCCCAACATGAAACTTTGGGATGAATTGGTGGAGACGAAACAAATCAAGGGTACAATCGTGTTGAATTAAGTATTTATCTTTTGTTAACAAATGAACTATCAGATGTCCATGGTTTGTACCTTTCATATATTGAAAAACCACTCTTAATGAATGTAATGAATTTGCTTTTTGGGTACTTTGAATTCTTGTTGAAACAACACCTCTAAGAAAAGCAATTGCAGGAAATTTTTAAAATGAGTTACTCATAATCGGTGGATACGACACATCCGTACCGACCGATTCTGATTCATATTTACCAAAGAGTCAGTCAGAATCGTTGGATACATAAGTGTTTTTTCCACCGATTTTGAATCTATTGCAAAAGGGTTAATTAGCTTTGGTACCTGGGTTTTGACCAGATTAAATGTTTTTACTTACATTTGTCCAACGTTAGTGTTTAGTACCTGGAGTGACTGTTGACCCGTGAACTGATGACGTGTCATTTTTTTTCCTTCAATTAAATTTGAATTACTAAAAAAAAAAAACTTTGCTAACAATGACAAACCAAGTCCCTAACAGATTAGATGTACGATTTAGATTAGATCTTGTTCCATCTCAAAGATGAACGGTTAAGATCTACCTAAATTTTTATAACCCTCCCCAAACCAAGTCCCTCTCTTTCTTCTTCTTATCCTCCTTCTTCTCCTGCTCTTCATCTGTCGGTAAAATTGAGAGACATTAATAGGGGATTTGAGATTGAGAGATGAAGGGAATGAATAAGTTAGTGTTGCTAGTAGTGGTGTTCATGTTGATTAAACAAAAGAAGGTGAAGAAATGTTAAATTGAGGAGAAAATAAGTTAGGGTTTTTTGTGAGTTGATGTTGCTGATGAAATTGAATGATTAAAGATGGATTTCAAGATCATGAGATGAAGAAGAAGATTATTATGCTAATCAGAAGAATCAATTACAAAGAAGAACATGATTTGAGGTGAATCATAAAGTTAGGGTTTTCGTGAGATTTTCAGAGAAGATTCTAATGATGAAATTGATATTCTAGGAAGGGAATTAGAGATGGGTTTGACATGAATTAGAATATAAAGTTGAAGAATTGTTCAAATCGATGATTAGGGTTTTGAAGTTTTGAATTTAGAAATTGAGGTTAATGATTTGAATCTGTTTGAGGTTCATGATTTGAATCTGTTTGAGGTTTTTACAGAACCCCATTTCTCTACATATTCATATCTTTTCTTGGTTACCTAAACAAACCCATCTCTGATTTCTTGTTTGGTTCTGTTGAGAATGAACGTTATAGGTTCTTGTTTCAGTGAAGAAGTAGTTAGAAAATCAGATTCTTCTTGTTCAAATCCATTAAACCAGACATGTCGTCCACCAAAACTCATCCTATTAATTCAAAATGTAGTAACTTGTCTTTACATGACCAAGTTTACATCATCTCAAAACACATGTCTTTTTATTTAGATTTACACAAGTTTACATCATCCCAAGTTTGAGTTGCAAAACCTAGAACAGGTACTCCTGCTGTTTTATGAACTAAACTTTTTGTACCCCAGTGTATTCTTATCCTCCAATGGATAAATCTGTCAAGTATCTTCAATTTCGTGTCACTAACAACGTAAGACTCGCCTCTCATGGACAGTGAAAATCCTTGTTCGTTTGTGCATTCAACATACATAACTTGTTCATTTGTGCATTCAACATACATAGCTTGTTCATCTATATTACGGTTTTACGTTAGTATATGTTCAGACATTACGAAGTCAGATAACTGATACAGTTTTATTTTCCTGAATTTGTTTATTCGTCTTTGCTCTCAGCCTAAAATTTTAACACTCAGGCATCTCACTTTCTGCTCTTTCTCGTTCTCATGGCTAAATGCAAGGATCTATGAAACCAGTTTTGGAGTGTCTCTGGGAAGTTAAGGAAACATTTAGTTTAATCCCTGGAGAAGTCACACGTTCATCTTCGATTAGAAGTCCCTTAAAAAATGAAAGGAGGAGCTGGAGCTTATGAGGAGCAGAATTTGATGGTTCACTGGATTTTTCTCTACCAAAACATAGTTCTTTGGGGTCTACAAATGAGGGACCGAAGAATGTACAAGACTCGAAATTCAAACGTGTTTTGCGAAGTCATGTCGCATAAGGTATTTGGTTGTAGATTTGTGTCTGAAGAAATTTCGTGGCAACATCGGAGTTTTTATGTAACTAGGCCCTAGGGTATGTTTGTGTATTCAGAAATAATCTGCGCTCATTATTCGACCTTGTCTTCTTTAGAACCGTCAGCTGCATTGATACATCATGTTGGATATAAGTTTCATGAGGTGTTTCAGTTGAAAGAAGGACGTTATGCTGATCTTCCTGAATCTAAGCTATCTGAAATGATGAAATCAAATAGTTTGGATGTAAATATCTCATCTCATTTCATGTGATTAGGTTTCATATGTTTCTTAGTTTCATTTATGTTTGAGAGCTATTGAATGAGTTCCTAATTTCTTTTAGTGTCTTCATTGCAGAATGCCCCAACTCAATCACTTTTGAGTGTCATTCGTGGAATCTTAGACGAGTGCATTGAAAAAAAAAAAAGGGGAAATAGCTCAAGTATGCCAGTGAGAAGATACTTTAATGTTTTAGTAAAGAATGCACTAGTTAGTAAGTTTTTCCCTTACATACAGATAAAACTGGATATTTATAACCTGATTCATCTTCATTACCACATCTAATCAATATGTCATGTTCAGTACCACTATGGTCATGTAAAGACAAGTTGATTTATCTGTATGTATTGACAATAAGAAGGTAATACGTGTGAAGAAATTACAATGGAATTTTCGAGGGAATTAGACTATCTTTGTTGATGGTTTATTAGTTGATTTAATGTGGGATATTCATGATTGTTTTTTCAAACCCACTACTGGTTATGATGTATTTGGGTTTGAAGGTGATATCCATGTAAAGAATGCCCTCATAGACATGTTGTCAACTAGGGTCAACAGTCAGTCCAGGTACTAAACACTAACATTGGACAAATGTAAGTAAAAACACTAAATCTGGTCAAAACCCAGGTACCAAAGTCTAATTAACCCATTGCAAAAACCTATAATTATCGCAAGAGGTGCAACTGGAATCGGTGGACACATATGTGAATTGTCCACCGATTCTTGATCAAAATTGTAAAAATTTGATATTCTTTACTATCAATCATTTACGTAACGATGCATAATGAATTTCAAACCATTCATATAACATATTAAACCATAAGTCCATCCATCTATCCACAAACAAAATAAAAATAAGTATCTGAATAAAACGAAACAAAATAGATAACGCAACAAGTCTAAGTTTAGGATATCCAATAAATCATAAGAACATGTATTAGATATCAGTCGCCGGAGGAGTGGAACCATCAGCAGCAACAACATCTTCAACGACATCCTCTTCATGTATTGCATCTTGGGATCTCCAATTAGCAATATCCTCCCTTAAGCCAGATGATATTTAAATTACCTCTTCAAGCTCCTCCATTGCCAGCTGACTCAGGAGTTCCAGGACTTCATTTAGTTGGTCTGGCTGGGGCAGCAGAGGTCGCGGACAACCTTTTTTGTGGCTTTCTATCAATATCACACTGTCTTGTTGGGCCATAACCTCTTTTACGCCCATCCATAATGGCTATACAAATAAAAAAATCGAACAATACAAAATTCAATCAACGATTACCTAAAAATACAATATCACACAACTACTAGTGGTTCAAGTAATCAATAATCTCTAGTTCAACCACCAGCAAATATTTTTGTATATAATGAACAGAATAGAATCGTTGAATAATTATGGTCTTATCGAACGATTCTAACTGCAAAAGCTATCAGAAAACACCAAGCCAGAATCGTTGGATACGACTATATTTATCCAACGATTCTAACTGCAAAAGAATTGGATAACTCCAATCCAGAATCGTTGGTTAGGTAGCATTTTAGATACCGATTCTTCTTACTTCTAAAACCCAAAAACTTTCATATCCTAAATCGTTAGATATAACCAACGATTCTCATAGAGTAGTAGTAAATACATGAAAGCAAGGGAATCGGTGGATAATCAGGTGCTTATCCAACGATTCCAAAATAGGAAAAGTAAAAATAAAAATAAAAGACCGGAATCGGTCGATAATAAGGTGTCTTATCCAACGATTTCAGTACAAAAAAAGCAAAAAAAGAAAAAAGAAAAAAAGTAGAATCGTTGGAAACGATAGATCCACATCCAACGATTCTGGAAAAAAATCAGGAAATTTGATTCACGTATACGAAGATTTCTACACATGGATCTATCACAAATACTATTATAAGAAAGGGTTTATAGAGATTTACCTTGTAATTAACTCTGGGTGATGGGATTTTGATTTTGGAAAAGTTAGGGTTAGGGTTTTAGATTTTAGAAAGTGAGAGGAAATGGAAAGTTTTTTTTTTTTTTTTGATTTAGATTTAGTTAGATTTGGAATGTAGTGAAAAATGGAAAGATTTTTGTATTTATATTTTGATTTAAGTATTAGAGATAATTAATGAATAGAGGATAGTTTAATAATTTGTATAATAGCTAATTAGACATCCCTTATCCCCTCATCTAAGTGGGAACAAAATTAAATAGGGCCAAAATAATTGTTGTAGGCCTCAATATAGCCAGATTTATGATAGGCAAAAACAGGCTTAAAATATGTAAAATGGGATTATGAGCCAGCCCAACGTGGCAGGCTACTGTATAGTTTTACTTTCCGATGGCTCCGCCCCTAAATCTAATCCCTAAATCTAGAAACGGTGGATCCTTCTAAAAATCGCATAACAAAGCCATGTGTAAATGAGTGGCTGACACATCTTGGGAGAAACTTGGAATTTTGTAGGAGTAGATCTTCCGAGTACATTAGAAAGCATTTTCTTTCTAGACCGGTCTTCAGAAAATGCGTTACCCTTATGTGTAACTTTGTAACATCCCATGCAGTTAAATTCGAACAGGTGCATTGTCAGCAAAAAAAAGAAACAGTCCAGTTGAACACGACAGAAATGATATATTACAATTTTTGGACTATATTTTCATCACCATGGTTGTAAAGGAACCAAGTAGAACCAAGCAACAGACACTGAGAAGAAGATTTGCAAGGTAATGAGAAGAGATGACAATTTCAATTTTAGGGTAGCTCATTGGGCTGATCTTCATGGCTTGCTATACAAATCTTTACCGTCAGACGTTATCCTTTGGGGCCACCACTTTCTCTCCTTCTGCATTTCAAATAACAAAGCTTCTGTAAGAGTTAAAGTAAAAGTATCACAAACAAATGAGATAAAAGAAATAGTTGGTGATTTGCTTGTTGCAGGATAGTTGTTGTCTGTCGACAATTCGCAAATATTTCCTTCCAGATTTTAAGTTGAGGTAGTTTCAAACCAATCTATCAACCACACTTGGGCTTCAAAGAATTGATTAAATTGTTAGTTGTTGAACTTTATTCATGCTCTGTTTGATGTACTAGATATAGTTGTACACAGGTATTCAGGTTACTCTGCATGAGTGATACCTGATTGGCTCAAAATCAATAGTTGCAGAAACAGTTGGTTGCATTCAAACAAGCACACGGGAAAAAGCAAGCGTCTGATCAGATAGGCCAAACTTCTTTTTCTTAAGCGAGTACTACGCTGGCGAGTGACGATTGACCAAGGAGAGTTCCATCCTGCTCTCCAATTGGCACACCAAGGGGGTAGAGTGGCCGAATAACTGAAAGGTAACAGTCATGACTGCGCTATCTCCTAGGTCACTACTTCCTGATAGATATGAAATATACAAGTATTATCTTTTCATTCGGACTGAGACATTACCATCAGAAACAGCGGAATAACATAGTGGTATGTGGGCGAAGATGGCTTTCGGTCGAGTGCACTTCTCTCGTCTTAGTTAACATGGGAGAGGAGTACTTTGATTTTACAGGAATGAAAGTTCTGATACTATTATCGAACTCCGTAAGGATTTCCCTGAGCTCAGGAAATGCTTGTATTTTGATATGGGTTATGGATTTGTGTGTTTTACGAGCTTCAAAACAGAAGAATCAATTGGATATGGTATGTCAATCAACCAGAGCCAGAATTGAAGGTGATTACTCTAATTTTTCATTCTTCAAAACTACTAAATTTGTTTTAATCAAATGTTGGTCCGCACATACTGAAAATTTTGAAAGAGATAGTTAATTTTGCTTAAGCTAATAGAGAGAAAAAATAATTGTTCAGGGAAATTCAATGACGATGAAAGTAAGCAACGAGATGATTGGAAAGATGCATAAGGAGGCTGAACATTTTAGGCTCTAGAGTTGGCAAGGGTAATGAAAGAAACAAACGAACCATTCATCAATCTCATATATGATAGTGATCCTCTAAAAGAGATGTACTGGGATAATGTGGTGTTAATCGGAGATGCAGCTCATCCCACATCTCCACATGGTCTAAGAAGCACAAACATGTCGATTTTAGATGCCGCAGTTTTAGGCAAATGCCTTGAGAAGTGGGGATTAGAGAACTTGAGTGTGGCTCTGAATGAATTCCAGACTATCCGGCTCCCTGTTATCTCGAAGCAAGTTTTACACTCAAGAAGAATGGGTTGGATTAAACATGGATTAGATTTACCTGATTGTGAAATTTTAGATCCCATGAAAGCCAGTTCAGAGGATTGTCAAGAACGTCAACAGAGAAATATGCCATTCTTTGCCGATGCACCTACAGAAGTAAATCTCACTTGATTGTTTTCATCCTTCTTCCAAATCCAGACTAGTTTTGGTCGTATCTTCAGACCATTGCTGTAAAAAAGGCTTATCAATGTTAGATATAATATCGTAGATATCTAGTGCGTAAGTAATAAGCATTGTAACCTCTTAATGTACCTTATTGAATGAGCTGATAACAGATGGTAAGCTACAAATGCCTCATGCCCGTATGATGTGTTGCTCCAAAAGTTTAAGTTCTACTGTGGACATGAAATGCCAAACACATATTGATGGCCACCCAATTGTTTATACTGAAAGTACTGCTAGCATCTCCAAGCGAGTGTGTCAGAGACAGTAATATTAAATGTCATCTAAGATTCTACAGCAATAACAAGATATAGCTGCTGAGGGGATTCTACTGCAATAGTATTAAATGTCATCTAAGAACTTGAGTACCGGGGATTGTTGGTAGATGTAATTGGGATTCTGGGCTAAAGTAGACCTGCTCTGGAGGGGCAGGTCCAGTGGAGGGGGTTAAAATTTACTACCTGTGTAAACTTAAAACTTTTGGTTTGGGTCTAAGTCCGGGGAAGTCCGGCTTTAGTTCCGCCCCAGCGACAGCTGAGATGTCGATCTTGAGGATCTCCTTACATGTGTTGGTAAAAAGGGTCCAGATTTTAATCACGTAGGTAAAATTTAAATTAAGGGCTGATATTTTTGGTTATTCTGGGTCCTTATTTTAAGTCATTGTGCAAATTAGAGACAACTCAAAAAGATTTCAGGTCGTGTACGTAATATTTATGTGGCAATGGAAAATTTTGGGTAATTTTCTTCAAAATTTTGGTCATAAAATAAATTATGCTTACTGTTACAAATTCTACGTGAAAAGTGAAGATTTTGGATCATGATAGAGATTATAAGTAATGAGGGAAGGTCTCAAGACGTATTTTGAGTCACTGCAGAGCGGGTTATTTGTAAGTAAGCAAATTTTGGTCGATGAGACAAAACTTGAGTCACATGAGCGATTTTTTCCGGTCACAGGCAAATCTTTCACCACGGGAGGATTATGTCGATCGATCTTGGTCACAATGGTTACGAATCTTATGATGCAGATTTTTGGATCATTGACACTGTTGGGGACAAAAATGATGTTCGCCGAAGTGACGTCATCATTTTCCCGAAGTGACGTCATCATGTCTGCACCCAATTAAAACTTGACTACCCGCAGCGTTAATTGGACCGTAAGCCAGAAATGAAGCATTTCAAGTCCGCATGTTGATTCCCGGAAGCACTTCCGTTCCCAGTTTGTCTGCATGCTGAAGTAGACAATTCATTTTTCCCGCACTTAAAATCATTCCCAAGTGAAGAGAACATAATTCAAAGATAAAAGTTCACACTCAAGCTACGCAAGCCCAGCCCAATAAAATGGTCCGTTCGTGAGCTCGTTCCCGCAAGACAATGAAGTCCGTAAGGTTTTATTCCCGCTCAAGTGCTTTGTCTGAATTATAGAATTCTTGTTCGTCCTGCATGAAGTGAAGTGGAAAAGTGTATACATTTGTTTCCCGCCAAGACTAAACTTTCGAACCATCCAATCATGTTGATCGAAAGTGGTAAAGTTTGTATGCTTGCATTTCCCGCTCAAGGCATCCTTATAATGTCCGAAGCTTTACATGTCCGATCCAAGCATGACCGCACAAGCTGTGCCCGATGCATTATGCCCGATATACCTTGTCCCGATCCATGCTATCCCGACGGACCAAGTTAATCACGACCGTTCCATCTTGGCCCGATACACCAAGTCAATCCCGATGCACCAAGTCAATCCTGATAGACCAAGTCAATTCCGTACCAACTTTTGGATAGAAGTCATTTTGAAGGGAAGATAAGGACAATAAGAACACGTGGCGGATCCCGTTGACACATGGTGAAATATGGTGAATCTTCTTCGACACGTGGGGAACTTTGATGACATATGGCGAAGGGCATTTTAGTAATTATCATCTTTTGTGTACCTTTAAATACCATTTTTGAGTGAGAAAGAGCTTTTGGCCCGATGGAGGCTTCCTCTGCTTCATTCTCAATTGTAACCCAGATATGAATAAAAACTTCAACTTCATTACCCGTGGATGTAGGCTAATCATGGCCGAACCACGTTAAATCTTTTGTGTTATCTTCATTTTCGTCTATCTTTTATTATGATCTTTGGTTGTTTTTGCTGATGAGATTTTTGGCATAAACAATTTGGCGCTAGAAGGAGAGATTGAAATTAATGGATTTATCCAACCTGTCACACCGGCAATATCAACAATGGAGAAATCATCAGAGAAATTTGACAAACCCTTCAACAACAGTTCTGATTTTTTCGTTTTGTTCTTAATCCTTAGATTTGAAATTTTAAAACAACAATTTGAGAAGTTATCTTCTCAAGCATTTGATTTGCAACTTTCGGTTTGAATTCATTGAGTTTTAAAACAAGTCAGAAAACATACTTCTTAAATCTCATCTTAGTATTTTCTCTTATAGTAGAAAAAAACAAAAAAAAAAAAGTTTCTTTGGAAAATCCGATTTATTGCCAAGAAAACTAAGTTTTTGTTATGTGAAAAAATCTTGCCAACAGTAACAGGACCATTGTCTACAAACCCATATGATAGATTTTGATTTACAACGGCAAGAGTTTTTTTTTTTATTTTTTTAAAAAAAATCCTGTAAACTTTTATTCAAATCAAATTTCAAATTCAGATTAATTATAACCAAGCTTTGTTTTACAAACCCATTTATACAATTTTAAAACAGCAAGCATTAAAATTTTAACTTGATTTGGATTCTCAATAATTTAATTTAACTTTCCTTTATGAATTAATCGCTGCAATTACTATGACTATATGTATGATATGGATGAATGGGTTTGTGTGTGAATGATTAATAATTACAGGGAAGGAATTTTTGCTTGAGTGAAATCACATCCAACTTGATGTGGGAATCAACCACAAGATTGCACTCAAAATGCTCGAAAAAACGCCTGAATGATCAAGTTTTCAGAATTGAAAATCTACATCACTCCCGGTCTAATACTACAAGTTTTTATGGATTCTATGAGGAATTTAGAGTAATGGGTCAATGGAATTTCGGCTGGATATTTACTCAAGTCTGATGATATTCAACTTTAAACTCAAGCTCACAACTCTCAAAATTTGCACCAAATTAAGACTCAAGCCTGATGACTCAAATGGATGCCACATAAAATGCAGTACCTCACATCGGTTGGATGGCTGTTTCTATTGATAATAAATACGGAGTGGACGATGAAATTATCGGTGTTGTATCTGGCTCCATGGCTTATAATGATATTCTATATTAAGGGACATTCAATCGAACTGCGAACTAGATGAGGTTTCCTCACCATCAGTTTGTGGTCACTTCTCATTTGTCCACAATTGAGCAACTTTAAAAGACTGGACTGCAGCAAAAAATGCACAGAAAACAGCATTACAAGTCTGATTTTTCATTGAAGCAACTTCAAACAGCAAAACTTCAAGGATCTTCCTCATTTGTGCTTTCAAACACTCTACAGACTTAACCATGCAAGACCCCCTCCATCACATCTCTGGAACAATGGACATCTTTCGTGTTCAGCTACAAATTGAGGCTTGTGATTCAAGAGGGAAACACACCAATGAAGAAAACAAGAATCAATTAAGGCAAAAGCATATATCCAGAAGCAAATTATTGCCGTCAATACACACAGGAACCAACACCGTGTATTATCACTGTAACCACTCTCCAATCTGCTCAACTGTTCATTTGTTCAATACTTTGGACAGATTCAAGTAATATATGCTGCTGCGCTACCGAAAGAGAACTTGGCATGACTCCAGTATCTTGGCTCACATGAGATGTTGGACTTGTAGAACCTTCCATATCAGACATTTGTACTCTTCAAACTTGTATCCATCCGCGATTTTAGGTGGCTTCAGTTTATTTGCATCCGTCCAACCAGTTGACGCAACTCAAATTTCACACTTCTTTGAATACGAAGAACGTTAGGCACCACCAATAGTTCAAACTCGATGATTAGATGAATTAAGTTTCATTTCCGGCAGTTCAGAACGAAATACATCAACAACAAGAACTACGCACTAATCAAGAGTTAATATGCTATGTGCATTTCTTGCCAAATCACCCCATACCAGCAGGCACATTTTATAGACAAGTAGTGTTGAAGTCAACAATCAACTGAAGGGGGCAGCACAAACACATGAGTAAGTCGGCAAAAGCAATCGATATCAAGGGACCAACTCATCAAGATCCATACAGGAAGACAAGGATATGATCATAGGTAGAAGTCTTCAAGAGAGTTTCAGGGGGAACAAAAATGTTAAGTCCCAGTTGCAAAAATACACATGACACGAACAAGAACTGTATCACGCCAGGAAGAAGAATGGCCGGAGAAGGTGAATCAACAATCAACTGGAATGAGTAAATCTGCTCTGTTTGTTCCGGTATCGAAATCCGACAGCAGTTGGTGCAGCTACATAAAGCGCAAATGAACGATATAATAAAACAGATTTGACGGCCACAACGATTCTCTTCAAAAAGCTAAGTATTTTTGTGATCATTCTGTTGATTTGGTATATAAGTATTTGAGATCAGATTTCTCCCCTATACACACCCAACTTCTATTTTTTCTAATTGTATGCATGGTATGATAAAATGATTGAATATCTGCTTATAACTAGACTGTGGGATAATTTTGTGATTTGTATCTGTGAACATGAATTGAGAAAAAAAGTAACCAACGGAATGAAATCTCCTTGATTTGTGAGTCTACCTGGTTGTACATATGCTGCTTTTCAATTTGGATATTGATCTAAGTAATATAGTAATAAAAGTATCAGCATAATTTTGAAATGAATGCATAATTTATGATGTTGAGTCTTAATTTTAGCTCGTACCACCATCCTTGTGTTTTTCCTGTAGTAATGAATTATGTATCTTAAGTAGTAACTTAAATAATTCTTAACTATTATTTTTAAATGATTCAATCATGATATATCTTGATTGTTTAAAAAAAAAAAAAAAAAAAAAAAAAAAAAAGATCATGAACTTATTTAAATTATAAATAGCACAACTATATAATAAATTAAACGATAATTTTTTTTAACTAGTATCCACAATATTGCAAGTCATTTTCTCATATGACATACATTTTTATTGATCAATTGCTTTCAATAATATCTGAATCACATGTGATATCATGCACCATGATAATTAATCATATAATCATCTATGATAGAAACCTGTTGCTTTAATATGATGTATTTTTAGTCTGAACAAATTCTAATTTGTTTGATTAGATTTAACTGTGATATGCAATTAAAAGCATGAAAATCATTTTTAGCTTGTACCCATTTAATATTATGAAATGCTTAAGACATTTTTATGAAGTGTGAAGATACCTATGAAAGACACTTCAGAGATGCGGCAGCTATGCAATAATGATGCACTGGGGGCATGTTATAAAGAAATCAAAGTTTTAGCTGTGAAATGAGCTAAATACTGCACGCCAATTAGGTAGTTCATTTCAATAATTAATTAATGCTAAATAAATAATATTTTTCGACAGTTATATGCCTTGTACTTCTTAACATAAGGCAACAATTGATAGATACTTCAAATGGCTCATACTTCACGAAGAATATTCAGTAAATACTTCAATTTATTCCGAACTTCTTCGAAGGGCGATACTTCATATACTTCGTATGAGTTGTGATATGAAATTTTCATTCGTTATCTCTTATATTTTTCTTGCGACAATCTAAACGCTCCTACAGGAATTATCATTCAAAAATGAGTAATTCTTTCAACTTATCATTAAATATTTCCGGAAGGCGAGTACTTCTACATTCGTATACTTCTGATCTCTTATATAACGATTACTTCAGAATAAAATTTCATTTGGATATTCCTCATGTCTTATTTAAAATATATTTCATATTTTCTTTCTATATATGCTTCTCATGTATATAGAAGAATATGGGATGTGTCTTAAATAAGAAATGAGAAATGAGAAATATCTGGATGATTATCAAGTATACTTCTCATCTACATTTCAGGTATATTTCTTACCAATATTTCTCCACTCAAGAGACAATCTCTTCGGAGACAATAAATTTATGGACCACACATTAATTTACTCCATGTCCGAGATAAATTAAGCGTGTGTCCTGATGAACTCCGTGGCTGAAGACAAGATAAGACTATTGGGTCCATCCCCAAAGGGGGAACCCATGCAAGAGTCTTGATACAAAATTCAAAATTTATACACACATTTGGGACACCTTGTAGCTTACTCCTGGCCGGGGTATGACTCGTACATGTGTTGCCTTATGTCATAACTCCGTGAAAGGAGGTGTGCTCTCTGGCACAAAATTCCATAATATCAACCAAGGGTTCAAAGGAACCTTGTGGTGAAAAACTAACGATCAGAATATATATATACAAAATTTTGTTTTGCAGGGACAAAAATGTAACATAACATGAAAATGCACAAACAGCATCCACCACCACATTATGATTCAGACGAGACGAGTGGTAATTTTCTTAAGATTTTTTCTTCGAACAACTCTCAAAAAAAAGGGGGCAAGTTGTTGGGGATAAAATGATGTTCGCCCGAAGTGACGTCATCATTTTCCTGAAGTGACGTCATCATGTCTGCACCCAATTAAAACTTGCAGCGTTAATTGGATGTAAGCCAGAAATGAAGCATTTCAAGTCCGCATGCTGATTCCCGGAAGCACTTCCGTTCCCAGTTTGTCTGCATGCTGAAGTAGGCAATTCATTTTTCCCGCACTTAAAATCATTCCCAAGTGAAGAGAACATAATTCAAAGATGAAAGTTCCCACTCAAGCTATGCAAGCCCAGCCCAATAAAATGGTCCGCTCGTGAGCTCGTTCCTGCAAGACAACGAAGTCCGTAAGGTTTCATTCCCGCTCAAGTGCTATGTCTGAATCATAGAATTCTTGTTCGTCTTGCATGAAGTGAAGTGGAAAAGTGTATACATTTGTTTCCCGCTAAGACTACTTTCGAACCATCCAATCATGTTGATCGAAAGTGGTAAAGTTTGTATGCTTACTTTCCCGCTCAAGGCATCCTTATAATGTCCGAAGCTTTACATGTCCGATCCAAGCATGACCGCACAAGCTGTGCCCGATGCATTATGCCCGATATACCTTGTCCCGATCCATGCTATCCCGATGGACCAAGTCAATCACGACCGTTCCATCTTGTCCGATACACCAAGTCAATCCCGACGCCTCAAGTCAATCCCGATGCACCAAGTCAATCCCGATAGACCAAGTCAATTCTGCACCAACTTTTGGATAGAAGTCATTTTGAAGGGAAGATAAGGACAATAAGAACACGTGGCGGATCCCGTTGACACATGGGGAAATATGGTGAATCTTCTTCGACACGTGGGGAACTTTGATGACATATGGCGAAGGGGATTTTAGTAATTATCATCTTTTGTGTACCTTTAAATACCATTTTTGAGTCAGAAAGAGCTTTTGGCCCGATGGAGGCTTCCTCTGCTTCATTCTCAACTGTAACCCAGATATGAATAAATACTCCAATTTCATTACCCGTGGATGTAGGCTAATCATGGCCGAACCACGTTAAATTTTTTGTGTTATCTTCATTTTCGTCTATCTTTTATTATGATCTTTGGTTGTTTTTGCTGATGAAATTTTTGATATAAACAGACACAATATGCATTATAACAGTAAATCTTAAGTTAAGACGACAAGTTTGGCATTAAGTGGAGATATTGGGGCAGTACAAACCTCGGGCAACTATATCAAGTTATCAACTCAACCTACCTTTAGTCATAGATAGCTATGCAATACATTCCAACTGATGCCATAACTATATCTCAGCACCACGTGAACAACTATACAAGAAGAAGAATGCTGGTCTCACTCAAAATAAACCTCTAGCAAACAAAAACATGCAACCGAAAACGCGATATATATTGCAATTACGCAACCATCTTTAAAAGTATGGTTCCATTTTTTAGCTAGTTGTGTGTGCATTGCATATATCACCGGGACCAGCAATTATACTTGCATGAGCATTGAGTAGCATCGAAGCGGAATAATAGTTCGTACGTGGTTAAAGGTCCTCGTCAGCCCATCTTCTTTCCTTAGAATTTCGTCAGCCCGATCTTATTCAGATCTCCTATTCAAATTTTATTCACTTTTCTTGATGTTGTTTGAAACTCATCATATATATATATACTCTTTTATGGGTATGAATTTGTACATGCCAAATGCGTTATTTGGTGAAGGAAGCTGAGATTTACTCCACTCCAGGATTGTGTCTACTACCATTAATTGGCCCGTACTTTATGTTAGTGGAACATAGTATATTGCTTCATTTTTTAGAAAATGAAGTCATAAAATTCCTTACCCATGTATGTGGCCATGTAAATAACTGAATATTGTTAGTTTACTCTTAGTAGACACATTTCTCAAAGTAATATCGCTACCGGTCCTTTGGAGTATATCAAAAAGGGATTTTAAAAAACGCACGACGTTTTTCAAGTGATATTGCCATACCCATGTCGTCGACCAATGTTGTTAGTTAATATTCAAAGCCATATTTCTCATAGAAAAATCGCTACGGGCCTTCGAAAGGTATGGAGAAGCTGTTCAGTCATGCAAAATTATACTTGACTCGAATCTGCATTGCCGGAAGGCTTGCCTAGGAACGGCCGACAAAGGACGTACGGTCTAGCTAGTTATTGTATACCATGAACAATATAATGTATGATTCCTTAACACATAATTATTATTTTTTATATATGATTGTTGATACTAACACGCTTCATAAATTATTGCCTCTTTCAATCTGATATCATGCTTAGCAACATCAAATGAAGTATAAATTATTACATCAAACTTGTTAAAATTTAGTAGACCCAGGGCCAGGAGTCAATACTAAAGGCACGGTGTAAGAGGTATTCTTGATAAGTATTACCAAGAGCCGTTTTGTATATATTTTATTATGAAATATTTCTTAGAATATTCATTTACACAAGACTTTCTTATATTCGGTATTAACTACAATTATTTCAAACACGTTTGAGGCATTTCTCTCGACTCTCTAGGAAGCTGTTTCGAATTATTGGACTTAATCAAATGCATATATTTATGCATATGGAAATTATTTACAACACTCATTTTGGAGATATTGACTCTTCATTAACTTGTAGGGTCGTAGCATTCACATTGTGAAGTGTGAACACCCTTGGATCAGAGCCATGGAAATATCAATTAGAAGTGCTAACATTAGTCGAAAAACAATACCAAAAAAAAAGAAAAAGTTGAAACTAAAATTTTATTTTTAATGCGTTCTTGAGATGTTCTTCTTCTGAACCAAGAATGAAAATGACTACGATCAAAACTAAGACCCTAACGGCAAACAACAATAAAAGTGCAATTTCAAAAACGCGGGTATATGAAAATGCTATAAAAGATCGAAAATGATTAATATATATGAAGATATATCCTTGCTGAAATCCAAGAGTAAGGTATAGTTGTACTTTTTAAGGTAGTTCATGAATTTTGTTAGGAGATCTTTTATGTTTTTGTCTTGATCATGTAAAATGTAGATAGACTTTGAGTTTACTCTTATAAGTTACATGTTTTTGGTTTTCTATTTGCTTACAAAACCACTTAAGTTTTATGTTCACATATAGAAACACTACAAAAACCTAAGACAAATAATCTATAAAATATTTTTTTTTGTTTTATTCTAGACGAAGATTTAGGAATCTTTTCAATTCATATTTAATAATTTTTATATTTTTCATAAAACAACCAATAATACTTTTTATCTTGTTGATTTGGATTAGTCGCTACCACGCTTCTTGGACTCTCTGCCACCAACTGTCTCTTTGTGACCAAGTCGGTTCGCATCTAACCTACTGTCTCTTCCTGACCAACTCGGTCCGCATCTGATATGTCGCAAGACATACTTACCTTAAACTGGATATAAGGCTGGTATAAAAAATAAATTAGAGTTGGTGATCGGATAGCTAGAAGGAGTGCTTCCTGCCCAAATGGCGATTTCCAACAAACCTTTCCACATTTGGAGAGCGGAATTATAAGAAAGTTTTTTTTTATGGATAACCAATGCTTATTATCAAATGATATTTGAGGGGTTTGCGGTCACAGTAAAAATTTCATTCTCACTATGAGTAGTATCTTTTCTATAAAAAAATAATATAAAAAACTCATATTTATAATCAATTTATTGAATTATTTTTTTCAAAGGATAAATTATCATATAGTTTTTATGTAGTAATAGCGGTTAATGTTTGTAAACTATTTCTCAGTCTTTTTTCTTGATCTATGTGAAAACTCAATAACCCTCACCTAAAATAAAATAGAAGGAGTATTTCACTAAGATTTTTTTTTTTTTATCGTTCTCCCTAAATTTGGGTAATCGGGACATTTTGGTTAATACAACAAAAGCAGTTATAATATATTTAACCAAAAACAGTTTAACATAAGCTTTAGTGCGAGATTACAAATTGTGGTAATTTTTTTTTGGTATAGTTTTGTCATGAAAGGAGAGGGATGTAGTTCATTTGTTAAAAGATTGTGGTAGCTGGTTCGTGTAAATAGTACTGCGTCGACTCTTATAGTTTAAACTTTAACCATTTGGTAAAATCATGCGTATGGGAGACTATAAGTAGGCACCCTCTGCAATCTTTGAACATTAATTCTTTTCTTCTCTGTAACAAAAAACTCAATCTTTCTTTCTCTCCAATCCTTATTTTCTTCTTTTCAACAACAACAACTCATTAGATTAAAATGTCTGGCTTTCTATGCAACACCAACTCATTTCTGTTATCTCCATTTCCAAAGCCCACTCCTCCCACTAGAAAAAGTTTTGTGAGTAATAGAAATATGATTGTTTTTCTTTATCCACTCTTTCCACTTCCCTCGAGTTATGTGAAGAATTTTTATTTTGATTACTGACTGAATTCTGTATGTATTTCTAATGTGGGTTATGTTTTTGCCTGTCACAGTTGAATGTAAAAGCCTCTTCTTCGCCTTCGATCAATCAAAATGGTGGTGGTAATCATGAAGCAAAATTAATGATAGTAAAGGAAAGGGGAAGAAAAAATTGGACAATTGAATCAAATGGGGAAAAACCATGCACCCCATTACTAGACAGAATAAACTACCCTATTGACATGAAAAATCTTGCTTCGCAGGTTTCTATTAATAACCATTTTTTCTTCATATGATTTCAAATATATATTCGGAGTTGTTCAAGAATTTCAGTTTTTCTTTTTTGTTGTTGTTGTTTTATTAGGATCTTGAACAGTTATCAGCAGAGCTTAGAGCAGAAGTTATCCACAGTGTATCCCAAACTGGTGGACATCTCAGTTCAAGTCTAGGTGTTGTGGAACTAACCGTGGCACTACATCGTGTGTTCAATGCCCCCGAAGATAAGATCATTTGGGACGTTGGCCATCAGGTTAGTTAATTGGTGTTACAATACCCGGAAAATTTTCATATTAATAAGAAATCAAGGAATAAAAATTGTGTACGTTTTTTCTTCGGTTCATCTAAAAAATAAAACATATACTATTTTCGTCTTAAAAAAAGTGATACTTTTATTTTTTTTCATTTTTATCTAAAAAATATCATATTAAAAAAATAAAAATATCATTTTTCTTGTCATGGAGAAAATATTTGAGAGTTTATTTGCTGAATGAGCTATAGGAATTTCTGTTCACTTTGAACTATGATTTTGCCAGACATACCCACATAAGATTTTGACTGGGAGAAGGTCTAGGATGCGAACAATTAGACAAACATCAGGTCTCGCACCTTTTCCTAAGAGGGATGAGAGCATATATGATGCTTTTGGTGTAGGACATAGCTCCACAAGCATCTCAGCTGGTCTTGGTACGTTTATGTTCTCGCGGCTTAATCATCTCTCTTTAATATTTTCTCATGAATGAATTCAGGTTGGTTTTGATGAAATCAACAAGTTTTAAAATTTCGTTCCTTTTAGCAAACTTTTGCTTATAATTTGTTTTCTTTAAACGTTTATAGGAATAGCAGTTGCTAGGGATCTTTCGAGAAAGAGCAACCATGTCATCTCTGTGATTGGAGATGGCGGTATGACTGCTGGGCAACCCTATGAAGCGATCAACAATGCAGGGTACCTTAACACGAATCTTATCGTCGTTTTAAATGACAATAACCAAGTATCTTTACCTACCGCCATACTTGATGGTCCTATACAACCGGTCGGAGCACTGAGTAGTGCTCTTGCCAAGATCCAAGCAAGACGAATGTTAAGTGCTTCAAAGCTTTCTCTCTTTGAAGAACTTGGTTTCTGCTACATAGGTCTTGTTGATGGGCATAATGTTGAAGATTTAGTAAAAACATTTGAAAATGTAAAATCCATGCCTGCTCCTGGGCCTGTACTGATACACGTCGTAACAGAAAAAGGCAAGGGCTATCGCCCGGCCGAGAGAGCTGATGATAAAATGCACGGTAATACTTTAAAGTAAGCAATAAGTTTGATATAAGCCTGTTGTTAACTGCGTAGAAAGTTTTTAACGAGTTCTGATTTCTTTCTTTCAGGGGTTGAAAAGTTTGATACAAGAACAGGCAAGCAGTTTAAGACAAAGTCAGTTACCCCTAGTTACTCACAGTATTTTGCAGAATCGCTTATAAAAGAAGCAGAAGTTGATAACAAGATTGTAGCTATTCATGCTGCTATGGGTAGTGCAACTGGCCTTAACTACTTTCAGAAGAGATTTCCTGATCGTTGTTTCGACGTGGGAATCGCTGAGCAACATGCTGTGACTTTTGCAGCTGGCCTAGCCACAGAAGGTCTTAAGCCATTCTTTGCGGTTTACTCGTCATTCCTACAACGAGGCTTTGATCAGGTGAGATAGACCGCACAAAATTTCATTTATTTAAATTGATTTATGTGAATGCTCAAATTCGATAGTGAATAATGTTAGAATTTGAATGTGCCAACCGTTTAAGTATTAGTTTGTTAATTGATTTGGTCATTAGGGTTAACTAGGATTAGTCCTAGTATTTAGGTTTTAATAACATGTTTTGATTTAGTATTAGTGGTTCCTAAAATATAGGAATTAGTATTGGTTATGGAGTAGTATTAGGGTTTGTAATATGCCTATTTAAGGCTGTTTTTGTTTGAATAAAAATCAACCGAATTTATAATAATATCTTCTTCATATTTTGTTTCCATATCTTTTCTAAAACCTAACAAATAATACAATGGATTTTTGTGAAGGTGGTGCACGACGTCGATCTGCAGAAACTACCGGTTCGTTTTGCAATAACAAGAGCAGGTTTTGTTGGGGCTGATGGTCCTACTCATTGTGGGGCATTTGATATCACATACATGGCTTGTTTGCCGAATATGGTGGTAATGGCTCCATCAGATGAAGTTGAGTTGATGCACATGGTTGCCACAGCAGCAGCCATTGATGATAAGCCGAGCTGCTTCCGGTTCCCCAAGGGTGATGGAATTGGAGCAGTTTTTCTACCTAATAACAAAGGTAGTCCACTTGAGGTTAGTACAGTATCACCTTACAAATTTCTATACATGAAAACCAAAGTCATCGAAGATTATTTCAACTTGTTTGATGTTTTATACAGATTGGGAAGGGAAGAATCCTAATGCAGGGGAGCAAAGTGGCTATTCTAGGATTTGGTTCTATTGTTCAACAATGTATTGAAGCTGCAAATATGCTCAAATCCGAAGATGTTTACGTGACTGTAGCTGATGCTCGGTTTTGCAAACCATTGGATACAGAGCTCATAAGATCATTAGTAAAAGAGCATGAGATCCTAATTACAGTGGAAGAAGGTTCTATTGGAGGCTTTAGCTCACACGTATCTCATTTTTTGAGCTTAAATGGTCTACTAGATGGACCTCTAAAGGTTATTCTGCGCTTTCAACATTCCTTAATCCCCACTAGAAAATAATTTAATTAGTATATGCCAAATTCTGATTTTAATATCAATTTGTTTTTTCTTGTGCAGTTGAGAGCAATGGTTCTTCCGGACCGACACATCGATCATGGGTCAATCCGAGATCAGTTAGAGGAAGCAGGACTAACTTCCAGGCATATTTATGCGAAAGTGCAGTCACTTTTGGGGAGAAATATCGGATTGTATTGACTTGATTATGAAAGGGTGATGCAGAAATGCAGAATTTTCTCTTTGGCAACTTTTGCCGGCAACAATTTGTTGGGAAGATAAACAAGCCGAAGCAATAGAGAAATTGGATTAACAGAAATGGGCTTATTTCCATGGTCAATGGGACTCGTTGATTTGGTTTATCACTATGAAAATTATCGGGTAAATTTTTAAACGTTTATCGGACTAGCCCGAAATGCCCCCAATGTTGGAACTTGGTACGGCACGAAAAGAGATTTGTTTATGCATCTAACTCTTGGGCTTTAATCCTTAAAGAAAGAATAAAAGGCCCTAATACAGGTCGTTCCCGAAGATTTCTGAAAACATTTCTTCTCCATCTGTACAAATTTTAATTTTGAATTGGGTACGGTGTCGAAATTCTTCCTCTCTTTTCCCTTTTCGTTTTTACAGAGATTATCAGATTATTGTTTTGATTAATGAACTCATGTACAAGATATTACATCTACATTATTGAATTTGCCCATCTTTTTTCTCATAATTCTATCTAGATTTTGTGGAAATCACAACCCCAAGTTGGAAGCCCAAAGAATTGCTTGCTCAATCTCAGTAAGTATTCTGTTCTAATGAATCTCTGTTTGATAAATTGTCTCAGTGAACCCAAATTCGTTTTTTTCTACTTTCATTCATTTTAGTATGTTAACTGTTTGACGAATTGTCTCATTGAATTAGCAAAGAGCCTTGATTAATCTCCCTTGTACTTGTCTTTCTTTTTATTAATGTAAATTAAGCAAAAGGATTCCCTCTTTATTTTTGTTGTTCATGTGATCAGTCATTGTCCTTGTTAGGTTTTTACCATATTGAAACGGTAGGAGACCATGTTAGTCTGAGTTTGTGAATCACAAAATAGCTTTCAACTTGAATGCATGGTGAAAAATCTCAGATTTGGTCCCTAATGCTGTTGGGTTCTCCAGCTTGTGAGATATAACAGAAAACCTTGCTCCTCTTTATTCTTATAGTACTCAATTTTTGTTACTTCTATTTCTTCTTTGTTGTGACCATTAAGTGTTGATACACTGGTGCAAGTTCTAACATACTAAGATGAGTTCACTTTGTATATGAGATTCACATGTGATATTTTTAATTTAAGCATGTGACATGAGAAGAGCGGAGCTAGAAATTCATCAATGGGTAGGCAAAAAAAATTGCCCAAATTTTAGGGTAGGCAAAAATATCAAAATGGGTTTTGGAGCTCATAAATTTAAAAATATTAGGCTTGGGAGCCAGCCCAGCAGGGTAGGCAACTGCCTACCCTTGCCATGGGTTGGCTCCGCCCCTGAAGATGTCTGCCTTACAGCCATATGCAACACCTATTGTACAATGCACATGCACCTTGTCTAAATTGCTCATGGACTTCTTTTTTTTTCTTCGTCGGCCTCCCCACCACACTTGGTCATCTAGTTTAGCCTTTGTTTCAACTTTAGATTGAATTTTTAAGGAAGGCACACATTTTGTGATATTCTCGGCTAGTTTTTCTCCTTGCTTAAGTAAGAATGATAGGAAATACCTACGTTAAACTTAATTATAGTCTTGATTGTCACACTAAATTGAAGGAAAAAAAAACGGCTGTATGGGTATTGCCGTATTGCATCAAAAATTGAAACAACGGGTTGTGGTTGATCAAGAGCTCAAGCTGAAGAATTTCATTTTATTTTGATGTTGAAACTTGTGCATATCTATGTGAGCAAAATTTGTAACAATTTTTTTAAATTGTATTTGATGATTTGTGCAGATGGTGTAATGTCCATTGCGAAGCTTCTGAGTTTTGGGAAATTTTGAATATGGGAGCTCTGAATTTTTTATGGGACACTGCAAAGAAGTCTTTTACTGCTGGACTGATTACGCTCACTGTTTCAGACCGATATGCTAGTATTGCCCCTATACGGGGTCTTTCAATGCATCCTACATTCAATCCTAACAAGAGTACTTTTATGGGATTATCAGTGGGTGAGTTCTACTGTTCCGAAGTCATTATCATGCATGACTAGATTTTATTTTTTTGAAGCTGAGAATATCACACCTTATCAGATAGTTGTGAGGTGAGGTGACGCATGAATTATTTGAAGTTAGTTTTTCTAATTAGGGATTTTCATTGCAGATGATCGGGTGCTAGTTGAAAAATTTTGTCTAGATAAGTACAAAGTTTCACATGGTGATGTGATTGTTTTTCGGTAATCTATCCTTTACTTTTAACCTCAGCTAAGACCCTTAGACACAAACAAACACGATGGCATGAAAAATTTCTCAAAATTTCTGATGTTTCATGGTCTGCACCTTAATGTTACCGATATGAGACTTACATCTGTAGTGGAAACATATGCAATGTGTTTACAGTTCCATCAATATATGAATTTCAACTGTTTGTGTTTCGTTAATCCGTTACTATGAAATATAATTTGCAGGTCTCCAAGTAACTACAAGGAGAAACACATAAAAAGAGTAATTGCTTTGCCTGGTGATTGGATACAAATCCCTAATTCATACGATACAATAAGGATTCCTGATGGTCATTGTTGGGTTGAGGGGGATAATTCTGCCTCAACTTTGGACTCGAGATCATTTGGCCCGGTAACATACTCTACTATAAAATAAAAAACATATGGCTAACATGTCTTTTGCTATTTACTCTTTTGGCTAACATATGTAATCCTTGATCTTTTGTACTCTTTTTGGTTCTATTTACATTAAACGCTCACAAACTAACCTGCTAAACTTGTTCTTTCAAAAATCTGACAGAATTTGATTTTTTTTTTCTTGAAAACTAATTTGTCTATTTAACCTCCACAAGTGCTTATTGTGTACACTTTAAAGAATGCATTGTAGAGGATTACAATATGATCTGTCAAATCAGTTTTCTTCACATCACAATATGTTTTTCAGTATGAGACTATATGAGTAATAAAATAGAAGTGTTGGTTCTTATGTGTGTAAATTTGATCCTAACTTAATGTCCTTGCCCGCAGATTCCATTAGGTTTACTTCAAGGAAGGGCGACGCATATTGTTTGGCCTCCTCAAAGAGTTGGTAAAGTGGAACAAAAAATTCCGGAAGGGAGACTAGGACCATACTGATTCTTTTATTCATTTTTGTTCAAATTCTTGTCCGCCGTTGTAATTTATAAAGAGTTGGTGAAGTAGACCAGCTTGAGTGCCAAGATGCACAAAAACCTAGTTTTGACATTTATTATCAGATATAACCAGAGATGATTTCGAGTGAATGGACAAGCTAAATGATAATCTTCTTCTGCTCAGAAATTCTACACTGCATTTTATTAGACTGGTCAATAGAGTAGTAGTAAAGTGGGTGGTGGGTAATACCCGAGACTTCTACTCGTCTATGTGCTGATGATTTACTTTTTATTGGAACTGTCGGTTTATAGTTGATTCTTAGTTTCTACATTATTATGCAAAACCAAGAAACTTTATTATTGGCTCTTCTTAGGTTGAAGTATTTGCGGGAGCCTGCTCGCCAAATATCCTTCCCAACAGAGAACATATTGAAGTGCTACTGACCAAAAATTTTGGTATTTTCCGGTCAAACTAAATTTTCTGTCAAAATCTAACAGCACGAGAGCTATAGGTAAAAAAACCTAACCAAATAAGAAAAAGTAACTGAAGTTTTAGAAAAACTGGGCCAATCAAATAATTGTTGTGAGAGAATAAAATCTAAAGCACACGTGTTTGAAAACTATTGGAGAAGTAACGAGCTATGATGAGACGAAAAACACTGGAATAAAATCTTTCGAAAGTGTTGAAATTGACAGTTATAAAATCTTTAAAGAGATCCTGACAGCATTAGCGCATAACCGACACGTGGGTTGTGGGAAAGTAAGACACACTGTACAAAACAGATAGCCTTGCTTCCTGACTTACACGTAGGTTGCGGGAAAGTAAGGCACACTGCACAAAACAGATAGTCTTGCTGCCTGACTTACACGTAGGTAGAGGGAAAGTAAAGTGCACTGATCAAGACAGACAGTTTTTATTGCTTGACTGACAACAGTTTGCGGAAAAGCCTGACACAATAAAGAGTAATAATGAGTATCGATGCATGACTGACACGTATCAACTCTCTAAGCAGTGGAACGCAAAGAATTAAAGCATGATCAATCACTTTAAATAGCTACGTGTCTAACATGCCATGATTCAAATAAGGTCGCAACAGTCATTCCAATCCAAAATAATAACTTAACTACAAAGACCGCAGGAGAAGTGCGGGATAATCCGTAAGAAACTACGGGAAACAAACAATACGCAGGCTAAGACTTGCGGAAGGAACAATCAGACCGTGCGGGAATTGCAAATAGGTTTTGCGGAAGTACACATAGCACTAAGAATGGATAAAAATAAATATGTAGAAAGGTAGATTGGTGGGCTCCATCAACTAAGCTATAAATACCAACAAAGGGGTTGGAAAATCTAGAGGGAAATTAGACTAAAGTCATTGAAGTAAAAGTAAAGAGCTTAGGTATGAAATTTATGTAATTGTTTTAGTTCATTTGATTCATGATTAACATGATTATGATTTATATGAAGTCATCTCATTAGTATAGGCCAATGGACCCAAACATTTTTTTTTTTTCTATTTATTTTTGGATGTAAATAGATTTGTTGATTGAATCACATGTAGTCTTGTGTCATTTCATTTTACTTTGATAGCTTTGTTTTTACTTTCAAAATGTTATGGAGAAGCGATTCAAGATAAGAAAATGCGGAAATGCTAGTTTTCCTGAAGATTCCTTCCCGAATTTTTTCCCGACTGAGACAAAAAGGATGGCCCACGTTCATCTTTTACCATCCCAATGATAGAGAGTTTGGATGAGGATCATTGGATCCCCTATTCGGAAAAATATTCGGGAGAAGATTTGGGAAAACTAGTATTTCCCAAAAAAATATATTTTGTTAGAGTTTTTATATTTTTGGTTATGATCCCAAAGACGACAAATTTTTAGTAATCACAACTGTAGTTCAAATAAATTACCTACATCTATGCACTTAAAATTAGGAGTCAAACTTTGCTTTAGGAATGGTGGAACGATAAGTGCTGGTGCTGTTATATAAGAAGATCCGAAGAGCTCCGGAAAGGGCACAACAGAGCCGAGCAGAGATTTCTAGATTCTGAGACATGGCGAAATTTGGTTTGCTTGGCAACAAGTATTGGATTTTGAGACATGGTAAAAGCATTCCAAACGAGAAAGGCCTCATCGTTTCTTCTTTGGTTTGTTTTCTTCTCCTCAACCTTGTAAATTTTGATACAATGGTTTTAGTTTCTCACTAAAAGAATTTTCATCTAACAGGAGAATGGTGTTCTTTCGGAATATCAATTAGCTGATGAAGGTGTTAACCAAGCAAGATCAGCAGGTGAATCATTCCAGAAGGCAATATATATTTATATTTTTCATTTTTCATTGTTATTTAATTAAAAAAATTGGACGGATCGTTTTTCTTAATCTTAAGAATCCATTCTTTATTTTTAGATATTCTTTATTCTTATCTAAAAATAGATCAAACTAAAAAAATAAAAATATCATTTTTTTTAAAACAGAGAGAATAACATAAATAATAGAAAGAAGTGTGATATATCCTGTCCATTATTAGCTATGTTGTCAAAGGCCTTCGCCTATGCGCCAAAGGTGAACTGTTCAGAGGTTCAGCACCTATCTAAATGAGCATACATTAAATTAGTTTTAACAATATACATCTAACATAAATAATGGTATGTGTAGAAAAAATCATGTCGGAATTGCAATTTGGCATATCTAAATGGAGAACCAAAGTTCATCCGCCTATATATATGTTGGACGGATCTAGAAGAGAAAACAGTACATAGTCGTATAGTTAGTGAGACATGATGTGAATCAGTCGTATGGGATAGAAACGGTTCAAATGATTTAGATGTTTTGTATGTAGATATCTGTGTGACTTAGTGTGTATGTTTTTTCATTTGATTAAAGGGTTTCTTCCTTTACAACCATGTGCAAGTATTAAAGAAAAACAATATACCAATTGAAAATGTTAGGATTTGCTACTCTCCATTTTCAAGAACAAGACACACTGCTCAAGTTGCTGTTTCTGTTCTTAATGTTTCGCTCGACGGTCCTCAGTGTAAGGTAAATAATTTTTAAATCCTTTTTGCAGTGAACATTAATTCTTATGAGGAACTAACTAGTGAGCATTTCTTCTATTCTGAACTTGATACTTAATCAATCTCTGTATACTTTCCCTTCTTGTTTGAGTTATTATGTTGATAGGCGATAGAAGAACTTCGGGAGCGTTTCTTTGGACCTTCATTTGAACTTCAATCACATGAGAGAGTAAGTAAACCTTCACTTGATGTTAGGGGACAAAGGACTCAGATCATTGTTGAGGTTATTGCCTACAAGTCTTTGCTGCACGAGTCTAGTGAAGTCTTTGCGACGTGTGTTTTCCCCACCAGTTTGATATTGTTTATTTTAACTTTGATTCAAGGGTAATAACAAGTTTTGGTTCTATACGTACATAGTGTGTATTTTTGTTTGATATCTAGCTATTTTAAACGGATGGATTTGGGTTGCAGGTGTGCGGTATTGGTCGTCAGTCATGGGGATCCACTGCAAATTCTGCAAACAATAATCAGTGCAATTGAAAAAGCACCTGGTGAGGATTTCAGGACTAGAGTAGGTGCGGTTAAAGTAGCTTCCATCTTGTCACAGCACCGGAAATTTGCCTTACAAACTGGAGAACTCCGACAACTCGTTTAGATAATAGCCATCATTAAGCGAATAAGTTATCTCAGATCAAATTGATTGTTAGTTTTAGCTGGACGATTTACGTACTGCACCTCCACAGTGAAGCGATAATGTTTTAGATAACAGTTGCTGAGCCGAGCTTATTCATTTACCAGAGATATTCATTGTTACTCTATCGCAAAATTGATTTATGCTCGTCCTTTTACTATATTAGAGTGTATCCATTGGATTTCTGTTCCTTCGATGTTCTTTTTGTTGCAAAATCATTAGTTCTTGAGCCCGCTGGCATGTCGTAATGTAGGTTTTTTGTCAACAATTGATGCCATTTTCGTGAACTGTGGTTTGCAATGATGCCCCAAACAATAGTTTGCTTGATTTTGCTTACCCATGCTAAACATGAGGTCAACATACTCAAAAGAAAACAACATAGCATGACAACTAAGTTTGTCGCTTGCTTTTAGAAAACAAAAAAGTAAGCTCGTTGGACCATACATAAAATTGTTCGTCCTTTGTCTCAATGGCATCTTCTTCTCCATTCAGAGGAGGAAATATTAAGAGGAGGCCAACAGCAATTGTAATTGGGGGAAGCATAGCAGGGATATGTTGTGCTCACTCACTCATAACAGCGGGGATGGGATGTAGTGGTGATTGAGAAATCGGGTTTGCCCCAGACTGGTATTTCAACCGGTGCAGGCCTTGGACTCGACCAACAAGCTCGAAGTTTCATTGAACTCTGGTTGAACCAACCGGAGCTCCTCCACAACGCTACCTTTCCACTTACAATTGATCTGGTACGTAGTCGTCTATCATATGCTTCCACAACGCTACCTTTCCACTTACAATTGATCTGGTACGTAGTCGTCTATCATATGCTTCGGTTATTCCTAAAGATTGAATAATTTTAACAGAATGAAGGTTATAAATCTCATAAACAAAATTTTATCAAAGGACTAGAATATCTGGAAACATATTACTTATATACAACTGCTGTAATTCAAAAAGATATTGAATATGTGAAATCGGTGTTTAACATGATTAAGTTAATACTTACATAGATGCTTGCAAAGACTGTTATCTGAAGCATGTAATTTGAGCAGAATCAAGCAACAGACAGCGAGAAGAAGATCTGTAAGGTATTGACAAGAGATGACAATTTCAACTTTAGGGTAGCTCATTGGGCTGATCTTCATGGCTTGCTATACAAAGCTTTACCGTTAGAAGTTGTCCTTTGGGGCCACCACTTTCTCTCCTGCATTTCAGATAACAAAGCTTCTGGAAGAGTTCAAGCAAAAGTATTACAAACAAATGAGATAATAGAAATAGATGGTAATTTGCTTGTTGCAGCAGATGGTTGTCTTTTAACAATTCGTAAATATTTCCTTCCAGATTTTAAGTTGAGGTAGTTTCAAATCAATCTATAAACAACATTTAAGCTTTAAAGAATTAATTAAAGTGTTAATGTTGAACTTTATTCACTCTCTGTTTGATGTACTAGAGATAGTTGTTCGCAGGTATTCAGGTTATTCTGCATGGAGAGGAGTTCTTGATTTCACAGGAAATGAAAACTCTGATACTTTCATCAATCTCCGCAAGGCTTTTCCCGAGCTTGGGAAATGCTTGTATATTGATATGGGTTATGGAACTCATTGTGTGTTTTACGAGCTTCAAAATAGAAGAATCAAATGGATATGGTATGTCAATCAACCAGAACCAGAATTGAAGGTAATTACTCTACTTTTTCTTTATTTAAAACTACAAAATTTGATATAATCAAATGCTGCTCAGCACATGATGAAAATTAGAAGTTCTATTCAAGTTCTCGTACGCTAATAGCAAAAAGAAATGGTTCAGGGAAATTCAATGACAATGAAAGCAAGCAACGAAATGATTGAAAAGATGCATAAAGAGGCTGAATGTATTTGGGCTCCAGAATTGGCAAGGTTAATGAAAGAAACGAACGAACCTTTCATCAATCTCATATATGATAGTGATCCTCTAAAAGAGATTTATTGGGATAATGTGGTGTTAATCGGAGATGCAGCTCATCCCACATCTCCACATGGTCTAAGAAGCACAAACATGTCAATTTTAGCTGCTGCGGTTTTAGGCAAATGCCTTGAGAAGTAGGGATTAGAGAACTTGGGTGTGGCTCTGAATAAATTCCAGACTATCTGGCTCCCTGTTATTTCGAAGCAAGTTTTACACTCAAGAAGAATGGGACGGATTAAACAGGGATTAGATCTACCTGATCGTGAAATTTTAGATCCCATGAAAGCCATTTCAGAGGATTGTCGAGAACTTCAACAGAGAAACATGCCATTCTTTGCTGATGCACCTACAGCAGTAAATATCACTTGATTGTTTTTATCCCTCTTTAAAATCCAGACTACTTTTGGTATGTTTTTTCGGACCATTGCTGCAAAAAATGCTTAACATTGTTAGCCATGATAGTGCATATATAACTTTCAAGTTTTATATAATCGTGAAAATACATAAATAAGCATTGTACCATCTTAATGTACCTTATTGAATGAGCTGATAACAGATGGTAAGCTGTAAAACGACTCATGCCCATATGATGTATGGTTCCAAAAGATAAGTTCTACGCTGGACATGAAATACCAAACACATATTGATGTCCACCCAGTTGCTTAAACTGAAAGTATTGCGAGCATCTCCATGTGAATGACAGAGACAGTAATTTTAAATGCCATCTAAGATTTTTCAGATTCTGCTGCACTGACAAGATATATCTTGGATCACTCAAAATCCTAGTTTTGAGAATCATTGGGTTTCCAACATTTCTCTTGCACCCAATGTTCATCATGTGAACTCTCTAAAGTATAAACCCATGCTTGGCCTTAATGAATTAAACAGTAACAGAATCAGGTTTTCATGTTTCTCAAGTTTTCTTCTGAACTAAACATCACACGGCTCATATCATTCAACAGGCTATAAATGTTGCTAATCTCTGGGTGGGAAGAGCCTCCAACAAGAAATTCGTGAACAATGCCATTCAGCTCAATTGAGCTGCATCCAGGCAATTTTTTCACTCCAAAATACTTCATCTTCCTCCTGACTCTATTAACATCCTCCCATCTTTCAGCCGCTGCATAAATATTTGCTAAAAGTGTAAGAATACCAGAATTGTTGGATTCTTTTGCAGAAAGACGTTTCGCTATACGTTCACTTGTCTCGAGATTTCCATGGGTTTTGCATGCCCCGAGTAAAGCACCCCATAATGGCAGCAAATCCTCGGCATTATCAATATTTGGGATTTTTTCCACGATGCCTTCAGCTTCACTTATGTTCCCAGCACGTCCAAGTAGATCAATCAAACACCCATAGTGTTCCAACTTAGGTTCGATTTGATAAATTGTCTTCATGGATTCAAAATAAGATCGGCCTTCATCCACCATATGCGCATGATTACATGCACTTAAAACACCAATGAAAGTAATATCATCCGGTTTTACCCCAGTCAGTTTCATCTCTGAGAACAGCTCCAGAGCTTTCTTTGTCTGCCCATTCAGAGCGAGCCCACAAATAATAGCAGTCCATATGGATCTATCCCTTTCATCTACTTTCAAGAAAATCTCCATCGATTTCTCTATGAACCCACATTTCGCATACATGTCTATAAGAGCAGTACCAACTACAGCATCCATTCTAATATTGTGATTTTCAACGTATCCATGGATCCATCTCCCTTGTTCTAGGGCTCCCAATCGACCGCAACCTGTTAGCAGAGCAACAACAGTAAATCCATCCGGTTTTAATCCCCTAATTTGCATCTCATTAAAAAGAGACAAAGCCTCGTCGATCTGATTAAACTGCACATATCCATTGATCATAGCTGTCCAAAGAACAACATCCCTTACTGGACTTCTTTTGAAAAGTTCTCTAGCTTCATCTATTTGACCAGAATTCACATATCCAGACACAATACTGGTCCAAGTAATCACATTTTTAACCGGCATCTCATCAAATACTCGACGTGCCTGACTTAAACATCCGCATTTCGAGTACATTCCCAACAAAGCATTGCTAAGTAAAACTGTAAATTCAAGTTCACTCCTAATATACAAGTGTATTTCCTTACCGAATTCCAAATTTCTTAAGGCAGCACAAGCAGAAAGTGTGCTAACAAGAGTTGCTTCATCAGGTTTAAATCCAGATTCTGCTCTCATATTACGATAAATGATTAGAGCATTCTCGAATTTGCCACACCTAACATACCCAGAAATCAAAACATTCCAACAAACTAAATCTCTCTCTGGGTTTTCTTCAAACAGAAACCGTAATGTCTCAACATCACCCATCTCTGTGTACATATCCATAAGAGAGTTTCTGACAAAAGATACAAACTCGAACCCAGTTTTCACAACAAGCCCATGGATCTTTTTTCCCTCCAAAACCATCTTTGAACATCCAATCGCCTTAAGAACAAAAGGGAAAGTGAAATTATCAGGAGATAAACCGTCGTCCCTTAATCTAACAAAAAGAGAAACACATCTTCTTAAGTCACCCATTTTAGTAGATGCTCTGATCATTAAGTTGTATAAGAATAAAGATGGCTCTTCTGTGTAACTGAAAACTCTCTCTGCATAGTGAAAATTTCCAAACTCTGGGTCTGTACAGAAAACCAAGAGTTTGTTTACTGCATCTCTGTTTTGACTTAGACCTACTCTGAAGACCTGGGATTGGATTTGTCTTAGTTCCTTCATGGATTTGCAGTGTTGTAAGTGTATCAGACATTCTTCCTTAGTTAGCCGTCTGGTTTTGGGGGTAGATGATGAGAAAAACTTACGTGAGTTTGCAAGGAAACGGAGGGAAATTAAATCAAGTAGTGGAACCTTTAGCTGATAACAGTGATAAGACATGGGAAAGTGGGAGGTCGTGTGCATGCGTGCTGCATGTATTATTTGTGCTTGCCACCTTGCCAGATACTTATGCTAGTCCAGGTCTTTATTCTTGAGATTTTATTCCAGCGCCTCCATTGTTTGTTGCCATTGATGATATACCTGTCATTGATAGGCAATGTGAACAATTCGACAAGAATAAAACGATACATTGTAATTTGTAATAGAAGAAGAAGACTTACTCACCGTTCCAAAACTTTCAATATGTTCCTTCACTGTGTCTTGCTCCTACTTTAGAATGTGGACTCCCTCAATTTCTTGCTTTCTTTATTGTTCATCTGAGACAAATGAGAAAACAATATATTGATATGTCTTCATCCAAGTACAACTTTCACATCAAGCTCATAAAAGGGGAGTAACCAAAGTGGCATACAGAATATGACTATTCCAAATTTATATCTCTACACCATAAGAAGAAAATAATGGATGCCAGATAGAGCAACAACATTTGGAAAACATATGCTGATCAAGTTCATATGTTAATAGTGCAATGAAGATAACTCACCATATGTTGATAACACACTGATTTTCGTCCTTCTGTCAATGAAATCAAAGGTCTAAATCTCAATGGGTAACTACTAACTACAAACAGTATTTTCTTCTGTTAGGCATTTCAACAAACATTTGAAAGAGATGATGTAATGTTAAAACATTTGATCCGAAAACTAAAGCTATTGGTGGAGAAATTAGAGACCTGTAATTTTGTTTTGTATTCAGATGATGAGTTTAATCGAACCAAGCCACATTAAAGTTTGTTGATCACTTTGTACTTTCTTTAAGCAGCCGTTCTGACCGGACGGAGCGTTGCACGTGCACGTGGGATTACCAGGGTGAGTACCGGAGATTGTTGGTAGATGTAATTGGGATTCTGGGCTAGACTAGACCTGGGCAGGTCCAGTGGAGTTGGTCAATTTCAGGGCGGCCAAAAAGAAATAACTAGGGGTGTTCATGGTTGGTTTTGGTTCGGTTTTGTGCCAAACCAAAACCGAAACCGACAAGGTCGGTTTTCTAATTATTTTTTCGTAACCGTTCCGTTTACCGTCGGTTTTACTCGGTTTTTTCTCGGTTTCGATTTTTTCCAACGGGTTTCGGTTAACCGTTTGGAAAACTAAAAATAAAAAAATCAATTTTTTTTAAGTGGATTCTTCCATAACTAGAAGAAAATTCTTCCATAACTAGAAGAAAATTCTTCCATAACTAGAAGAGAACTAGGGTTAGAAAGTTAGGGTGGGATTATATATCAAGGGTAATGAAGGGTTCAGATTATATCTATCAAAAACTAGATCAAGGGTCTTAAATAATCAGTTTTCCATGGTATAACGGTTCGGTTTTTGGCTAAACCAAAACCGAAACCGTGGCTACCGGTTTCCATAATTTTTTTCCATAACCGTTCCATTAGTAAACGGTTCGGTTCGGTTTTGACCAATTCGGTTCGTTTTTAGCGGGTTTCTGTAAAAACTCGTTATCATGTACAGCCCTAGAAATAACAGATTGTGCGTATTTGAGGAACTATCTTTTGGGGGTTGCTATGTCTTATTTTGGGGACTACATAATACATGATGAAGTAAAATTTATTACCCCTACCAATGTATTAGTCTACTATACACGAGCAACAATATCTAAAAAAAAACTTAAATAGTGGTGTGTTATCATTCCTATCAGTTTCTAACACTGGAAAAGAAAATTGTATGTTGTACCATTTGGAAGAAAAAAAGTTATTATCGGTCCACCTGCTCATCCATCGTGTGTAAATTCATTGGATGATGGATGGAATATGGATGATAATTTTAAGCAGATAGGATTTTATTGGATTATATCGGCTGCTCAGCTCTAGTGTAAGGATTTTTTTGGAGCCAAATAGTGGAAATGAAGTATAATATAAGTGGAGGTCTTCGAACAACATTTCATGGTTCTTGTAATTTGTTGTTAAGTTTAAAATTGGTGAGTCGGTGTTCACATACTTTGTTTTTTTTTGAGACATGAACGAAAGTTATTACATTAGAAAGTAGTTATACGAGGGTATGAGATACTCCATTAAGTCATTTAATACAATTTATTTAAAGGAGGTCGTAGAATTCTAAATTGTGGATAGGTTTTCGATTGACTTCCATCCATCGTGCTATTTGTTAGTCCATTTGTCGTCCGGTTTCCTTCCCTATAGATGTTTTGGATAGTGTTATACGGGATTTGAAGCATTTTTTGTTTGATTTCTATAATCATTCCAGCTATGTATCATGGAGGTTTAGCGTCAGAGCATATGAATTGAAGCTGGTTTTCCGAGTCTGTTTCAAAAAAGTTTTTTTTTCCCCAATGCCTATCGGTCGATGTTCGTGAAGCGCATGGCACATGTTTCTGCTATCACTGCAGTGGTGATGCCTAGAGATAGTGATGATGCCACTAAAGATGTTGTCACCGAATCCCTGCATATAAAGCCTACATCTGTAGGTCTAGGGTGCCCTCTAGCTGCCTCATTTGTATTAATCTTAATCCATCATGAGTTAGGGCAAACCCAACCTACTAAAATAATTGTTGTGAACCTTGTGATGGTGGTTGTGAACTCTTGTTGGAATTTGAGAGTCATTTGCAAAAAAAAATCATGGATTCTGCTGTTTTTGACGATAGATTAGTTCGAACCTGGCTAACCACAAGGATCAAAAAATAAAACCAAGACGAGGTGGTGATAGAAGTAGGGACTTTAGATTGTTTTTTTTGGGGGGAATTGTTAATTTTGTGGGTTAGAGATACGAGTAGAAAGATGGATGGAATTTGGTTGCTTTGAAAGATGGGTAAAAAAGGTATTCCAGGTTATTACGACTATCTGGCAATGCAGGAGTATATGTATCGTTATTTCTAGATCAGTATGGGTAGAGGTTGGTATTGGTGTGATGGATACGGTTTAGGGTAGTGAAGGTCACCAGTCCTTCGTTGATTGTTATTCATAAAAAAAGATGTATCTTTTGCGGCCAAGGTAGTTCCCATGGAAAGTTGATGACTGGTAGAAGGTGTTGATGCAATTGATCAGAGGTTTGATTAAACAAGTGTAACCTGATGCCATTATGTATCTTCCGGATTTTATGAAAGGCCAGATAATCTCGTCTACAGGGCTATCTATAGGTAAATGGATATTTATGAGTTTTTGGACTGTCATTGAAGGAAAATGGTATAAATGAATTTTACACATCGCTACATCTTCAGTGTAGTAAAATTTGGACCTTGTGGTCTTGGGGGTGGCATAATTCTAATCGATTCGGAAGGTAATTCTATGAAAAAGAACTTAATTATTTTCAAATATTAACTAGATAGCTATGAGTTTATAGTAAAATGAAAATGGATTATTATTCCATATATAAGTGTCATAATATAGCCGTTGCAACGGTAAAAAAACAGTAAAACACTCAACTGTAACATCTCAGGCGTTACTCTAGAGTAACGCCCACAGGAGTGGCAACGATAACATATCTCAGGCGTTACTCTAGAGTAACACCCACAGGAGTGGCAACAATAACATATCTCAGGCGTTACTCTAGAGTAACGCCCACAGTGGGGCGTACGTCTAGCCACACGCCTCATAAGTAGGTGGACGTCTAGGGTGACGCCTTTTGGTGGGCATATCGTTAGCATACCGTTTGAATGGGGCGGTGACTTGGTTACCGTCTGTTGGTGGGCGTGATCCTAGATGCACGCTTCATCAGGCGTTATCTTAGGATAACGCTTCAACAGGCGGAGATTTGGTTACCGCTCGTGTTTTTAAGCGGTACGCTAGGAGAACGCCTGCCATCAAACGTTTACTTACACGCCCGCTTAGAAATCAGACGGTTGCCTACAAAACCGCTCGACTATAATGGTTTTGGTCCAGAAAATCCACTGTTCAGGACTAAGTTTAGTCATTTTTCTGGACCAAAGATTAAATTACCTCACTCCACTATAGCTGTTTTTTCCGGATTAAAAAGTGAATTCACTCTTTGGTCCGTGTTTCCCTCGTCCCACTGTGGACGCTCTAAGAACCAGCTGATTATAGTTTCAGTGAGTATTAAGCTCATTTTTAACTTATGTGCTTAAAAAGATTTCCTACTAGCTTTAAGGTTTCTGTGTAACAACATCTTGTTTGATGTTTCTGTGTAACAACATTGTTCATTTTGTATTCATGTTTCATAGAACTTACACTGCAGACCATCCTCAAATTTTAATCTGGATATTGACACTTAGGATACTTCCAAGAAAATACACTTTGATGATAAGTTGTTTAAGAGTCTGGTCAAATTTTGCCAACTCTTGTAGTATTTCTTTACATGTTACAGTTATCGCCACTATGATCCAGCTTGGACACAATTACATTCATCTGAAAAAACAGCTACAGTATCAAAATTGACCGGAATCAAACCGAACAGACGGATACGGTTCCAGAACCAAACCGAGAGTATAGTATATATGGTATAAATATACGGGTAGAGAATTGACCATAAGAAAATATAAATACTCGGTTCTACTAATAACTGAGCCGAATCAACCTTTGTGCACCCCTAGTTATTATCTAAAATATAGGTCGTAACTAACTTAGTTTGTTATTTGTTTTTCTTCTACCAGAATCTATATATGAAATTAGCTTCCAAAAGAAAAAAAGAAAAAGATGATGAGATTTACCCATTGGTTATTCCATTGGAGATTCGTACTCCCCATGAATATGGTCAAAGGCGGAAGCTCATTGGCATGCTAATAGATGTAGCTTAGACTATGGCATGCACCTGCTCATGGGGCAAGTCCTGTCCATCGATATCGTTTTCCAAATGGACACAGAAGTCCTTCTTCTGTATTTCGCTTATTATAATTCTAAAGCAATTAGTATATTACCAATTGGGGTGGTGCAGTTAGAACTGATTCTCGTACACGAAGTCATAAAGTTAGAAGCTTGATATAGGGGCTCCAACATCAATAGAGGGGCTCCAATAATAAGACGAAATAGAGACATTATGAAGTAAAACTCAAAAACCCTTTATCCATAATATTTTCACAATGCCTAAACCACCCCTGATTAGTTAATGTTAATTACACTAACTAATTAAAAAATTAAGCTAATCATGATTAATTAAACATAATCTTTTACTTAATCAAATGATTTGAAAAAAAATTTCTTTTGAATTTGTGTTTGGTCGGAAGAAAAACTAGATGAAATTTAAGAATTTTTTTTTAAACCCTAGATTTTGATTCAATAAACCATAGTAGCATTGAGTATACTCTAACTTATACTCTTGATCTTTTTATGGCTCAAATTTGATGAAATCACGATTTAAAAGATTGATTTTTTGTTGTTCAGAGAAACTTACGGTTGGGTTTCATGTCGAACCCAACCGTAACCCTAAGAACACCGAAGAACACCATTTTTGCCCAGATTTACGGTTGGGTTTTCAACCAAACCCAACCGTAACTTGAAGAACAATGATGAACACCATTTTTGCCCAAATTTACGGTTAGGTTTTCAACCAAACCCAACCGTAACTAATTTGTTCTTCATATTACGGTTGGGTTATTAAACAAACCCAACCGTAACTTCAAATGTAGGAGATGAAAATTCAATTAAGATTTACGGTTAGGTTTTCAACCAAACCCAACCGTAACTAATCTTTAAACCCCAATCGTAAAATAGATAAATATATTTTAAGATTTTTTAATTTCTATCATGTAGAGAATTGAAAAATGAAACTAACCCAAAGAAAATGAGGTCAATCGGACATCGTATGAAGGAGTTATGATCAAAACGATGAAATATATCCAGGAATATTTACGGTTGAATTCACCAATAAACCCAACGATAAATTTGGGCTCAGTAAAGCCCAAAAATCTCAAAATACTATGACATGCACCTGCTCATGGGGCAAGTCCTGTCCAGCGATATCGTTTTCCATCAAGTGGACACATAAGTCTTTTTTTCTGTATTTCGCTTATTATAATTCGAAAGCAATTAGTATTACCAATTGGGGTGGTGCAGTTAGCACTGATTCTCATACACGAAGTCATAAAGTTAATGTCTTGTTAGTAGTTCTTAGTTGATGAAAACTTCACTTTCACCTGTCGGTGAAAAAGCACAAAAGCCCATTTAGATATTGACAGATCCTTTTGAAACACGAGAGACTCTCTATCTTTGGAGGGGAACGAACCTCTGGAGACTGATCACCCGTGATACCCACCTTTGACACACTTTAACAAGTATGAAATCACGTCCTCTTGGAAATAAAACATCCCTTTTTAAGAGCAAAATCAAGTGGTAATTTAAAGTATTGGGTCGTCTTAAATTAATCGAAAAACCGAGTCCATCTTCCGATGCCGTGAGGAGACTCGATTGTTTGTGACACCCTGAACTAGAGAGTCGGAGACGCAACCAGAACTGAACCTGTCAAACTCTACGTACCCACCATGTTCATGATGAGATCTCTTCATACAGTGAGAAACTCTTTTGGTACAAGAAAGGAAACTATTCTAAGATCAAAGTTTTTTTTAGTAAAAACAAAAAAATGAAACGAATATTTGATGGACTCGAATTCAATCTTAATTCTTCCTAACAAGCATGACGTGTAAAAACAGATTGTCCGTTTTTTCATTTACTCTGTTTTTTGTCCTCAATCTTTGGAATGTGTTTTCATTGGACTGCGTGTGTTGCACTTCTCGAGGTCTTGTCGTGTATCTGCATTAGGTAGTTGACACGTTAATTCAACCAACACCGTTCATTATCTGTACTTGGTGTGCACAAAGGAGTAAATTTTGGATTTTTTCCGGGGCAACTTGTATGCGAATCCGTTCATCTGCCATAGCTATAATATCTATTTAGATATCAGGTACTGTGAGATCCTGGTTGTCCTGGGGATTACTACCCCTTGTGAGAACCAATCCACCCCTTATATCAGTGTATTCGAGTCCCTAAGGACAATTATCTCTTAGGCACTTGATGACGTGTCTAACAACTATTGGTAAAGTATTTTCGATGAATTAAGGTGCAAAATCGTTTATGAACACTAGGTTGATCACATGGACGATGAACATGCTTGTATTGAGTTATTTTAACACCGTAAATTAATAAAAAATAAATAAATAATTATTAATAATGAAGATTTAATTTCTATATTTACATTAATTGTGTAGATAAATTAAATGATTTTCCAAATGTAGAAAATTTAAAAAAATCCGGAATGTATTTTGAAAGATTTAAAGGTTTCAAAAAATTTGATCAATTCTTAAAATAATGATATTTTTGTGAATATTGTTGTAAAACTAGAAAACAGAGAATAAGAGTTACAAAGTAGAGAGGAGAGATGAGATAAAGTTTTATTAATATATATAGAATACAAGAGTTCAGGTCTCTATTTATATAGATAGAAGATTCAGTGTCCATGATATGTAAACTCTAATCTTAGATACAATAACATTTTAGTAATTAAACTTTAGATTTATAATAAATATAGGTTTAACGTACGTTTACCTTCGAGTATATATCCAGTGGTAGTTTGTATTAAAGTTAATATTGATAATATCAAGGTTACACTAAATACTGATGACCAACCAAAAATACCTTTTTTCATGATATTAGTAACATATGAATTAGGTATCTTCAGTTTATTAATTGGTTAATCTCTCTACGGGGAGGTTAAAATGGGAAGATTAAATTGAACAAAAATTTATTAAATAAAATATTATCGAAAAAGTGGATAAACACCCATTTTAAATATGTATATTCGTAATTTACCAATTTGATGAATGTATTATGGGTAAACGTTCAATTTTAACTTTTTGTTATATCAGATATAAAACCCTGAAACTAGCTAGTTTTTCTTTTTATGTCATATATATATATATAATCGGTGATAGCTCTCTGTGACCCATCTATACACATTACCACAATTGCATAACAACAAAAAATAAACTAACCGCTAATTAATATTTTGATTAGTGATAAAAATTTACGATACATAAATTGGTTGTTCACAACTGTAACTTCAACTCGCTGGTATAAATATGATTGCAGCAACGGTTATGCTCTAGCGGTGGTTGTGGGAAGTCCGATTTCAAGGCGGATGTGGGATTGATAAAATGTGGAAGGGTGAAAATTAGAACTAGACTTGTGTTTGGCTGCGCGCCCATATAATGTTTCATATGGAGTTCTTTGGGATTGGGTTGGAATCATGGTTTCTCGTATGGGTCGTATCGTATATGCATATGTTGACACTAATCTAAGATCTTTAGTTAACCGAATATCAGTTTCGTCTGCCGATATAAGTTGTATAAATGTCGTATCGACGCGTGTCAACATATACACATGGATATAACCCGATACTGATGAATACAAAGTAAAAATAGTTAGGGCATGCACAAACTTTTATTCACATTTGAAAAAAGAAATGGAGTGTTATTATTTCGAACATTTATTGCCAGTCGCTGGACAATCCTTTTCCAGAATGGATAATCGATGTAATTTTGATCAACTATCCAAACTTGAACGTCGCAACAGATGAAAAGGATCCTTTGAAGATTCATTCAATTTTTACACATATTCTCTATAAACGAGATATTATCTATAAGAGCAAAGTCAACTATTTATAAATTATTTAAATTTTGAAAAAAAGAAGATAATATGACCTTTAATATCTTTTCACATTATTGTTATGACCAATGAAGATAATAGTATATGCTCGGTCATATCTAATGTAATAGTTAGATATGCTTGGATTTTATAGTTTAATCAACTTTATTAACTAATTATTGTAGATAAAATTGTATTTAAACATCTAATATATGTAGATATATATGACGGAGGAGATAATATTTTAATTAAAAATTATTCATTTGTTTCATACAGTATTGGCCAACAGTATCTCCGATACGACCATATTATATATGTATCAGTGACCAGTATGATACCACGACGATCCATGGTTGGACTGGAATTCCATGGATCAAGTATCATGAGAAAAACTTTTTTTCTCGTTCATCGTTTTTATGATGTGATGAATATTATTCCTTTTCTTCAAAGTTCTATTCTTTATTAGTTAAAAAAACTTGGAGTTGAATCGTGCATTGTTGACCTCTGTTGGTCCAACTCATTCTCAAAACACATAAAAATCATATTTATTTATTTCTTAAACGTATCTTTAAAAGATTAGCTTTCGCGATAAAATGTCCATCCATTTTACCATTTGGTGACGCCAAACTTGCTCGACAATTTTGGTATTCATTTTCAGAATCTTTCATGCATACCTTTTAGGGATATCATTCAAGTTTTTTGAACTTATCCAGAATTGCTTCAGATTTGGATCTATCCGACAAGGTTTGAACCACACCTATCTTGCTCTGATTTCAAAGTAAAACACCCAGTTCTTTCTAGTGATTACAAACCCATTGCACTTTGCAATCTTCTTTACAAAGTTCTTACTAAGATCATCACCTCTAGGATTAGCCCATTTTTGGATACTCATTGCCCTGTCCCAATCCTCCTTTATTCCTAGAAGGCTTATTCTAGATGATATTGTCATAGCTAAAGACCTTTTCCATTTCATGTCCACTTCCACACCAGTGTTAGGTTCTTTCGCCCTCAAATTGGACATGAATAGATCATACATATGACAGGGTGGACTAGTGTCACATCAACCACCTTTTTCATCTTTTTCAATGATCATATTGAAGGCTTTTGTGCAAGTAAGAGGGGCATTATGCAAGGATACTATCTGTATTCATATCTTTATTATCATGCGTGCTTATTCTTTAACTATGTATCATGAATAGAATGGAGGCTGATGGCCTATATTGTGGCTGTAAATTGAATAGATAGGCTCCATCTGTCACACATGTAATGTTATTTGATGATGATGTGATGCTATTTGGAGTTTCAAATGATACTACCATTGTTTCAGTTAATAATATCCCGCAGCATGTGTCAGGTCAGTTAGTCAACGACAATGAGTTAGGTGTCACTATTATGGGACAAAATGAATCATATCTAGGGTTGAATATTCTTCAACAGGGAAATAAATGTTCCGCTCACAAATATTCTTAATTGAGAGATTTAAAAGGAAATGGCTGGCTGAAAGAGAAATTATTTATCTAATGCATGTAATAATACTCTGATTCAAGTAGTGCTGGCTTTTATCCCCATATAATATATGGCAATATCACTCCTTCCAAATACTATTCTTCATAAACTTACTCAAACCATGAGGAATTTTCGGCAGAGGCATACCAAAGACCAAAAGAAGATGTATTTCTTTATGTGTATATTTGGAGGAGTTAAATAGGACACTGATTGCAAGTTGTCCTGAAGATCCCTACAAAACTCAACTTCTCCGCTGAGTTCCCCTCAAATATGTTCTTCTACCCGCAGTGTCATGTTGCAATCAAACAAGGACCTAAAAGAAGGATGCATTTGGTTTGTAGGAAATGGCAGAGACATCAGAATTTGGTCTGATCCCTGAGTTCCAGCAATTCAAGACTCTACAACAATTTTAATAGTCATGCACGCAAACACTCACCAGGTAAATTTGGTTGATGATCTTATTTCTATAGATAGAGCCAATTGGAATGTTCCAGTATCAACAAGATTTTTCAGTCAACTATAGCCACTCAGATTCTTGACATCTACATTAATAGTCGAGAGGAGGATACATACATATGGAAATTTACCTCACAATTTTTTTAGAAAATGGTAGCAGCAAATACTGGTGAGTCGTCTTCTTTAAATGTTAATGATAATGACTTTCTATGGAGGAAATTTTGAGCAGTTAAAAGTCTGGCTCCTAGTATTTACCATTTTGCTTGGCGCCTAACTCACAATGGTGTGGGTAGGTTGATAAAATTTGGAGTGTGCAAACTGATTGTAGAGTTTGCAACAATGTCGTGGAATCATTTGATCATATTTTTGTCCACTTCCCTACAATCCAAGCTATAATGTTTGCAAGCCTACTTAGTTTGTATGTGAAAGTTGAAGATCAGACTACTGTGAAGGGGTTAATGATCTCTTGGTTATATATATATGGATACAATAAAAATGGGTTTTGTTTTCGAGCATGTCTGATGTGGGCTGTGACGAAGACAAGAATTCAGAAATTTTGAGCAAAAACAACCACACAATTTACCATCATCTCTTAAGGATTTACGTGGTTCAGTATATATTATGCTCCTTAAGACTTAAGTTATCCTCGACAACATGATTTTGCTACCGCCCAAAGCCTAACCCAAAATGGGCAGCATCTCCTGAACCATTCACCAAGATTAATGTTGATGCTACTCGGAAGAATAGTCATGCTTCATGAGCCGCAATGGCACGCAATTGGGAGAGTAACTTTACTTCTGCAGGTACTAACTTTGGAAATAATCATAATGCTTTGCTTGCAGAGGCTCATGGTTTCTTATTGGCAGTTCACCTAGTTGTCAAGGTGGGTTATAATAAAGTTATTATTGAAGGTGATTCTCATTTTTTGTGAGAAGACAACACTAACAGAGTTCCATGGAAAATTATCCATCTTATTGCTCAGATCAGGCCATATATGCCAATGTGTTTTCAGCCACATACCTGGAAGAGCAAATCAAACTGCTCACACTCTCGCTACTTACGGTTTTACTCGTAATGTCCAACATTAGTGAACATTTTACTCCATGCATTATTTCTTTCATTGACCTCTTTGTTAAACTCCAGTTAGTTTGTTTTTTTGTTTTATTTAGCATTTCAAGCACGGGCTAAAAGGAAAAAAAAATAACTTTTCATGCACATATAACATTACATTGACTTTTAAGTTAGTTAAAATCCTTTTCTTTTCATGGTAAGAATTTGCTAGGCAGGAGCGGAGCAGCCCATGATAAGGGTATTATTTTTTTTAGTTACTTATCCTGTTGGACTAGTCGCCAAGCCTATTTCTTTTATATATATAGATATATTTATTTCCAAGGCATATTTTTTTAATATTTGTTATAAAATTTCGATAACTATGTTTTGTCTACCCATAGCTAGATTTTTAGCTCCGCCCATGCTGCTAGGCCTATTTGACGTTTTTCACGTTTCACCACCATTTTTCTGTGTGAATTGGATCATAATATAAAAACAAAAAGAAATTATATTGAGATTAATAGATTGCTGGTTGTTCTTATTAAGGCAAAAAAGCCTAGAATATGAGACCCCTCCAAACTCTCTCATTTAAACAAATTGAAATAGAAGATTCATTGGACCTAAAAAATATATCCTCCTTCTTATCTATATATTAAGCAAAGAAATAATAAAAACCGGCATAATATTCCATTGATGTTTATAGTAACCCTGATTTCGCCTCCTTTACCAAATTTATCTGCCACGATATTCCCATTCCTATGGATAAAAAATATCCCCAAAAATTATCACAGTAATATCCTCAAAGCTTCATTGAATGCTCATAACAAGATGCAGAGGACAGCAAATAACAATAGCACTACACTATTAATTTAATCATGGCTCTCGTTATTATTTTCTTTCTTTACGCGTGTGGAGCGATTAAGGAGCCTAGTAGAATGGATCCATTTAGTTTCCTAAATTTTTGTGATGACTAATTTATACCTTTGGGACTAGGAATGCACAGAAATCTAAGGCCAATAAGACATACAGTATGATTTACTTATTGGAACTCTCTCCCGTTTAAACTCCTTCATCACGTAGATAGTATTGGGTTTTGGCTTTAGTTACAGCATGTGGAAAATGGCCGGACAAATTACAAACTCACTTTCCGGACGAGTTTGGTGTCAGGTTTTAATTCATGAGTTTGACCCTCACACGAGATGATTCAGAGTTTAGAGGGAGTTTAAAAGTTATAATGACCCGATCTTCCACCGTTATTGTCTCCACTTAGTCATTACGGTTATCCGGTAGTGTGGGGTTTTTAACAGGACCGTAGCGGTTATCCAACAGCAGCTTCTCAGGAGGTCATCATCCCTGGATTACTCCCGTCCGAGCACGCTTAACTGCAGAGTTTTTTATCAACTCTGGAGCCAACTGTGCTGAAAAGGCTTTGGTGTTAGGAGAGGACAGACCATTACCTATATTCCATTCGGCGAACCCTACCTGCCGAATTGGGGTATTACAAAAGCAGATAGTATCAACAGTGACAGAACTAGGGGTGACTAGCTGGGATGCTTCAGCTACCTTCAAAATTCTAAAACGTATCCAAATTTCATTTTTTGAAGGGTATTTTTTGGATTCTTTTTTCTTCCTCAAAATTTAATTATTAATCCATTTTACCATTTTAAGAACCCACATTTGGGAATACTAACGATTATATGGGATATAATATAGGTTAAAGGATATTTTATCCTATATAAAAAAACACTAAAAACCTAATTCAAGTATCTTTTCTTCTTCCCAATTACCGACTCCTCTTTTTTTTCTTTTTCTTCTCTTCTTTCATAATAGTCAGCATTGCTCGATTGTTGAATGCAATATCGACATCAGAAATCGGTATTGCTCGAAGTATGAACGCAATGCCGACAGTTAATCGTCTTCTTGATTCAATATTTTTGGTGTTGTTAGGGAAAGGAGATTGATTGATTCAATTGTGTAGATATGAAATTCAATAGAAAGCTTGTGAAAAAATGTAATTGATGGGAAATCAACAAAAAGCTTCTGACTACTACCTGTCTATAATCCAACATGATATGGTCTGTGTGTTTGATATGCATCATGATAATGTATGGTTGATTAATCAAATTCTTAATTGATTTTATTTGTTGGTTTAATCTAAGATTCCTAAATTGATTTGTTTTTTTTTTTTTTTTTTTTTCGTTTTTAATTGATTTAGCAGAGATGATAATGAGAAGAGTATTCCCCAGAATTAACACTAATCTAATTTTAAAAAAGTATTCCCCAAAATTATTTGGATAAGAAATCCTTCAAATTATTTCATAATATTTTTCTTTTGAGTATTCCCAAATTTATGAGAATATATCCCAATGGAAGGTTTTATTTTAACCCATCAAGACTTTGAATTCCGCTTCGAATACAAGGCACCGCATTCCCCAAGTGGTGTTTGGTAGAGACTCGATTTGAAATCGGCTCCCCTGGTGGTCTACTGAATCATACCATAAAGATGACTTCTTCCTTGCCTGCACACGACTCAAAGAAGCTACCGTTCCCTACCCTTCTTGGGTCGTATAATTAGAATTAAGAAAGCGGAAAGCCATTTGAAAAGACATGATGGTTGCTGACTTTGAATATTTGGTTGAGAATAGAGTAGGTGACCTTTTAGGGTGGTCAGATATTATGGATGAAGATTGAAGACAATTTACAAGTGTGCATAGGCATAAATCGTAAAAAAAGAAAAACGTGCACTGCATCACTACTCCCATAGTTCAAAACAAGTACTAGTGATCTGTAAATCAGCAACCAAGTCATATTTAGGTCCAACAAATAGTGGACCAAGATCCAAAGAAAGTGAAAGAAAAATAAAAAAAATATCTCAATGCAGATAAAAATTAAAAATTACCTACTACCATTGAACACCTAAGCAAAAGCATTGAAGAAGATCTTTTTGGATCCTATTTTTTTGGTTTTTAGATTAGACTAATTCACAAATCAATACACTCTTTTCTACTTAATTACTACTAATATTACACCATTATCAGTACTTTTAATCTGTACAAAACTCCTTGTTCTTTGACACTTCTCATCAGAAGAAGAAAGAAAAAAAAACAAACCCTCAGAGGCTCAGATAAAAAAACAGATTTAATCTTTACCCATCTTTTTGTTTGTTAGTGATTGATATAATCATATATAAGTAAGGGTTTTTCCTCTTTTGCTATATCTCTGAACAACCCATTTCCTCTCTTTATAATAACACACAGCAGCCACCACCATTATCATCATCTCTACCACCTTATCTTTCTATGTTCTCCTCTTGAAAAACTAAGAAAAAAGGGGCTTCCTTGTTCTTTTTTTTCCTTCAGGGAACATGGAAGCAGTATTAACAAAGGGGTTTCTTTCTTTACCTTTAAATCCTAAAACCAGGGTTTTTAATCAACAAAATGGTCTTAGAAATCGATTAAACATTGAAAAAACACGAGCTTTGAATGGGTTTGGGATATTATCTAGTGGTAGTGGTGATGGGTTCCAAAAATTTCAAGCTATTAATGGGGTTTACAAGAAAGAGAGGAAATTGAAGGTTTCTTGTTCAGCTTCTGCTGCTTCAGCTGATGGAGGGGCTGGTTTTATTGAAGATGTGAATAATAATAATACCCCAAAGCTTTTAGGTGTTGAGATTGCAACACTTAAGAAGATTATCCCACTTGGGTTGATGTTTTTCTGTATTCTCTTTAATTATACAATTTTAAGGGATACAAAAGATGTGTTGGTTGTTACAGCTAAAGGAAGTAGTGCTGAGATTATTCCATTTTTAAAGACTTGGGTTAATTTGCCTATGGCTATTGGATTCATGGTTTTATATACCAAGCTTTCTAATGTCTTATCAAAACAAGCTCTTTTCTATACTGTTATGGTTCCTTTCATTGCCTTTTTTGGGGCATTTGGGTTTGTTCTGTATCCTCTCAGCAATGTATTTCACCCAACTGCACTTGCAGATAAGCTATTAGCTTCTCTAGGGCCTAGTTTCCTTGGTCCTGTTGCAATTCTCAGGATTTGGAGTTTCTGTTTGTTCTATGTCATGGCTGAGCTCTGGGGAAGTGTTGTGGTTTCAGTTTTGTTTTGGGGGTTTGCTAACCAGGTGAATTTTCTCACACTTTATCTTATCCACATTAATTTTGTCACGGATTGATGCTTATATTATGTTCTGATGTCTGTTGTTGCTATAGTATTTGGTGTTTCATCATGAGTTTTGGTTATTGCTTTTACTGTGGATGTTTTGAGTTATGGTAAGAAATATCCAGTTTTCAATGTTGTATTGGTTGACTGGTTGAAAGGGTGTTGCTTGATATTATGGCTCTGATGTTAAATGTTTGGTATGTAGCAAGATGAATTCGTGCTTATTAATATTTCTTTCAAGACAATTTTTTTTTGCTTCTACAAATTTTGATTACCATAGTTTATCAATTGGATTTATTGGTTTCTTTTTGCACCTTCATGCATGGTTCTTTGCATTAGGCCTTAAAAAGGTAAAGGTACATGGATTTGTTAGGATTCTTCATATTTTGTTTTACTTGAGAGGGTGTTTTCACCTATTTATTATGTGGTTTGTTAGGATTCTTCTAATTTTTATTTTACTTGAGAGGTTGTTTTCACCTATTTAGTCGCAACAGAGTGTGACCGCATTGGTTATTTCCTCGACGTGCTAAAGATTTTTGATCAATGTATTAACTTATTTAGTTTTCACTAAATAGGTTGTTTTCACCTATTTAGTGTTATTGTTTTAGTCACACATTATTAACTCTTCTCTCCACTTGTGCCTCTACAAGGGAGTCATTCTATAATTCTTGATGTCACACTTTGAAGGCTTATGCCCATGTAAAATTGGATCATGACATTTGTTCCTTTTTTTGTCCATGCCTTCATGGTGTTTTCCAAAGATAAATGCTAGATAAAGAAGAAATAGAGGAGGAAACACAAATCTCGCGAGTTCCAATAAATAGTTAATTAATTGCCAATGAAATAACTTGGACCCAAAAAGTGTTTTCATGCAAAGTTGGGATACAGGTTGCTTGCTAGTTTGAAACACTTTTCTTCTTGGGTGATCTTGTACTCATTAGTCATGTTGAAAGCTTCTAACTCTACCTTGCTGTACTGCCACCATACTAATTTTTGATTTCAATAGAATATGTTATACTATTTACTGAAGCTACCAAATCTGGCATAGCATGTCTATACCATACTTTATTCGTTCTTGGTTTGGTTAAACATTTCTCTTGAAATACATAAACTTATAGTAAAATCCTGTCTAGATGTAGGATTGGGTGTAGATTAGTACGTCTGAAATGATATGTTGCATTTTTGGTAATGAACGCCATTTTTGATCTTATAAATCACTGGCAGAAGTGTGTTTACCCTGCATATTCGTTCGTACTATGTATAACATCTTAATGTTAGTGGGGATGGAGCTAAAATAACTTAAAACCTTTCTCTCTGTTGCAGATAACAACTGTCGATGAAGCCAAGAAATTCTATCCACTTTTCGGACTTGGAGCAAATGTTGCCCTTATTTTCTCGGGACGAACTGTCAAGTACTTCTCTAACCTGAGGAAAAACTTGGGTCCTGGAGTTGATGGTTGGGCTGTTTCCCTAAAAGGAATGATGACCATTGTTGTCTGCATGGGGCTTGCAATCTGTGGTATCTATTGGTGGGTGAACACTTTTGTGCCTCTTCCAACACGTAGCAGCAAGAAGAAGGTAAACTGGCATAATTCCATGTTGTGTCACTTTATCTATCTACTTGTTTTTATCCGACTCGGATGTCATTTGAGTCAGAAGTTTCATGGATGCAAAAACTTAAATTGTCTGTCTCTTGCTGTTATACTGGTGTTTCTGCCTTTTGTTAATGTGGGATCACTTTAATTACTTTTCAGGCTAAGCCTAAAATGGGTACAATGGAAAGTATTAAGTTCCTTGTATCATCAAGATATATCAGGGATCTTGCAACATTGGTGGTTGCATATGGTATCAGCATCAACCTTGTTGAGGTCACATGGAAATCAAAGCTTAAGGCTCAGGTAAAAACGATTGGTTTCTAGTGTTAATTTTACATCTCTCCTCATCCAACTTTCTCTCACTACCACCTTCTGCCCTGCAATTTTTAGTTTCCAAGCCCGAACGAGTATTCAGCTTTCATGGGTGATTTCTCAACTGCAACTGGAATAGCAACTTTCTCAATGATGTTGCTCAGCCAATGGATTTTCAACAAATACGGATGGGGAGTTGCAGCTAAGATTACACCGACAGTTCTTCTCCTCACAGGAATTGGATTTTTCTCACTGATTTTGTTCGGTGGCCCTGTCGCACCCCTTATTGGGCAGCTTGGAATGACTCCTTTGCTTGCTGCAGTTTATGTTGGTGCTCTGCAGAACATATTCAGTAAGAGTGCAAAATACAGTTTATTTGATCCTTGCAAAGAAATGGCTTATATCCCCTTGGACGAGGAAACAAAGGTTTGAACTTTTCTGACAACCCAAGTTCCTGTCTCTCAATTTCGCTAATCTTTTCTCTCTAGATTAACCCTATGTATTTTTTTGCTTATAGCTTAAAGGGAAGGCAGCCATTGATGTTGTCTGTAACCCATTGGGGAAATCTGGAGGAGCTCTGATTCAACAATTTATGATCTTGACATTTGGATCACTTGCAAATTCCACTCCCTACCTAGGTGGAATTCTATTGATAATTGTCCTCGCATGGTTGGGAGCAGCAAAATCGTTGGATACTCAGTTCACTGCTTTGCGTCGTGAGGAAGAACTCGAGAGGGAGATGGAAGAGAGGTCAAATCTTAAGATTCCAGTGGTGTCTGAAGAAGGAACTACTCTTTCAGTCGAAATCGGAAATGGGACTATAGCAAATGGAATGAGTTCGTCAGGTGGAGACAAGTCCAGTAACAGCTCATCCGAGTCTACAAATCCCCGCATCTAAGTATAATTTCTTAAACCTTACTTGATGGGATGAAAAGATACCCAGGATGATCTGGTTGGTTAAATTGGGGTAGTGTTTAGTATTCGTGAACAGAAATAATCAGACCACGAGGCAGGGTTTAGTTGCAGCTGATTAATTTTAAATCCCTTTGTTCCTTATAGGGTTACAGAATTCTGGATTGTTTAATTACTTTAGATTTACGATTTGATGGTTAAATTTTAAGTAGTTTTTCAAATAAGAATCGAAAATTTTGACTTTAAATCGATAAAATTCTTTCTTGTTTGTATGGCCTGGCCTGGATATACTAGAAAACGTCATTTCGTTTTGCATCTTCATCATTTACATTGAACTGCTGCAAGATCACCTCAGAATGAAAGGTATCACAGAGGGTTAGTACCAGCCCAGACCCCTTTTTGATTCCCAGTACACCAGAGCCCTGAATGTTCACACTCACTTGTGGTCGTGGCAGTAACAAATGCTGGTTTTAATTCAAGCTTTTGAGTGGGGGGTGTATTTTGTAAGAATACTAAGAAATGAGCTTGCAGCAGCAGTTTTTGTTGCCTCCTTTTGTAGTCTGTACTTGTATAACAGACCCTCAGTAACAACTGAAAACCCATACTAGTAGTGTCCATAATACAAATTATGGACACAAAGAAGCCAAAAAGAGGCAAAGTAAGGTGTGTCCCATGCCCAAGATAGGCCAAGCTAGAATAAATGTGCAACAGACTTGGAAGATATTCACCGGTGGGACACGAAGATATTATTTTCCACAGCTATGGTTGTGAGACAACAGACTTGGCCACTTACATGCCAAAAACTCAATCCTGAATGTTTATTTTAACACAATCTTAGGATTCTGCCTGACAGAAAAGAATTTGGACTCACATACACACACAACCATATCTGAGAGGCGGACTAGAAATATGAATGTTAGCCACGGGTTATGATATTTTCCAAGTTTCATTGTAGAGAAATATCAGTAGTTGAGTTGCGTGACATTTCATTTTATTTTTTTTGGAGCCTGTCTTAATCTACGCGATAAATACATTAATCACACCTACAAAAAAAATCAGCTATGGATTAGGTTCTACAAAATTGGTGCAACATGATTTCTGTTTCAGTCTGGTCCAACATCTCCATGTACGCAAGTTTTACTACCGGAATTATTGAATACGTACATCTTCGTTTCAGTAGTCTCTACCAAACATTCAGATATACGCACACATCTGAATTTCAGTATTTCAGACATTGTATTCAACCTATGTGTTTAAAGCCACTACAATGGTAAGAAAAATATAAAGAAGCAAAACTGCATAACAAAATTCCATGCTCATTAATGCATCATGCCTGTTACTGATTTCACTTGTCATTTACATTGGCTTTTATCTCTACATTTCATTTTCAACAAAAAAAGATATCATAAAGGAATACCACAATATTGTTGTAAGTTACCTTTTCGACCATATCCGTTTTATATGACAGTTCTACTGAATTACCCTGTATGTGACATTGAACTTATTCTTCGTCTAGCACATAGGTTTCTCAACCTAGATGAAGTGTCCGAGAGAGCGAGATTTCTCTGGTAAAATTTGCAAAACTGATTGATGGCTACCTTGCAGAAACTGCTCTGGACTCAAATTTGACATTGTTGGAGTTCATTTCACTTGCCAGAGCTATTCCTAACCACGCCCGTATAGCAGATGATGGGTTGTACAGCTGTAGTGTGCGATCCATGTCTTTTACAAGGCACATTTTTTTAGTTGTTTAAGCTAATGAAGGCTACATATTACTACTAGGATATGAAGCACACACCTCTTGCAACAATCGGCTTAAGGCGCCTGACAGATTACCCGCTTATATTTCTAGTGTGTAGCAGTTAGCAAGTGAAGCAACTATTTGGCATCAAGTCTGATTTGAGTAAGCTGGTTTATTTGATCATCTGGCTGACACAGGCAAGACCGGCTATATTTCCCTCTTTAAGAAGAAAACCAGACTTAGGAAAGTCCTCAAAGTCCATTCTATGCTAACACCCCAGCTTATTTAAGCTTGAATCGTTGCTCAAGCTTCCAGCAGAATTCCAATTCAATTCTTATTCACCAGCACAAACTTTCTGAGCAGGAGCGGAGCCAATACAGTCCATGGGGCAATTGCGCAGCTGGCGACACCCGGTATAGCCTAATTACATTACTAAGCCTAATATGCCTCTACATAAGACTAAGATCAGTAAACTGGTTGCAAAATTGTTGTATGAGTTAGTGATTGAACTCTTCTTTTATTCAACAAATTGTTATATGAGTTAGTAATCGATAGTAATGCAACATAACGAATAAAAATGGCGCATTGTTCCAAATCATAGTAATAGCACTCATCTTCTATTCAAAAAAGATATCTTATTAACTTGAACAAAAACTGCAACAAGGTCGTCATCATGAGGGGTATATATGTGAACCAATGGCGCCTTGACCTCACCAATAGCAGCAGCAAATGTGAGTTCCATCAAGGTCGTAATCCATACTAAGACAGAAACCACCTTTATGGTAACCTTGTCTCTCACATTGATCAGTGCACTCCTCACTATGGGTGCATTCAATATGGGTATCCACCAGAATATCACAACTACCACCACCTTCTGGTATCACTTCGTCTGCATTCACATGAAATAGTAGATTCTTAAAACTCTTGTTTAATCTACTTAAAAAATTAAAGAAAAAAAAATCAATTTGTGGTAACCGTTGCAAGTTGAAAGTGCAATCTGACTGATAAAAGAAAGAAATTTCGAAGGAAATACTAACCAGTAGTTCTAGCAGCATTGGCAAACGAGGAAACCAAAATGAAACCTAAGATGAGAGCAATGAGGGAGAACTGCTTGAGAGAAGCCATTTTTAGTGTAAAATTCAGTATGGTCTTCTTCCCAATATTTATAAACAAAAATGAATATCATTCATTTCCAATTAAAACACAAGATTAATTGCTTTAGAATACACGCATTGATTAAGGGGGGAGAACATATGGTGAAAATCTGTTATGTCCATTTAAGGCTTGATACACATAATTAATTGAAGGCTAATGAGCATAATTCACACGCAAACATTCAGATATATGTACACATCTGGTATCAGTATTTCAGACATTGTAATAGATCTGTGTGTGTGTGTTTACAGCAAACAAACTTCCATGCATGATGTTTGTTACTGCGACCACCAACGGATGGTTGATTCGTCGATCCAAGCGTCCCAGATCGAGACTTCCAACTCAAGTGCAAGGAATACTGATGTATATATAACCTCTAATTTCATTGGTCTTTTCCGTCAGCTTTTATCTACATGCATTTCCTTTAACTCTAATTTTAGTTCCACCTATATTGATCCAAAATCAATATTGTTTGACTATAGTCATCATTCCTCAAAGTAATTTTGGCTTTCCCAGTACAAAACGAGTTTATACACACAAGGTCATTATTAGTTATCAGCAAGTCCTCTTACGATACATTATTATTTTCAGGGCGGAGCCAGAAATTTTATATAAGGTGAAAAAAACATTTAAAAGTGGGTAAAAATATAAACTTGGAAAGGTAAAAATGGACTTAGGATGTATAAAAATAGATTTAGAAATCAGCCCAACAGAGAAGACAACTGGCTACCCTTGCCATGGGCTGCCACTATACGTAGTTTTCTTATTATATAACAGCTAACTTTATCTTGGGATCCAGGATTTGTTCTTTGGTAGGGTTAAAATAACACTAACTAGTAATGCGGCAAATTTTTTAAAACTAGTCACATGGTTAGTGGACGACTGTAATCTATATTATAAAGGAACATGGCTTTTGTCTTGGGACATTTTCGGATCTTGATTTCGGCCATCCTACGCCAAAAATCGATCGATTCATAAGATATATCGACGTTCGACGGACCATAGATATAAAATCAAAGTATATATCCGTCCGTTGAATCCATAGATCTATGGTCGAGATTTTATTATTTTTTTAACTGTATAGATTATGCCGCAGTCCGAGACAAAACTAGCCATAGCATAGCCATTGATCCTAGACACAGCTAACCTTAGATTAATCATGACTAAATTTTCTAATATAATTAGATTTTTTAATTTAATATAATTTCTTAATTTTCTAACTTAATTTAGCCCACTTGCCGGTTACATATAGAGTTATAAAACTAAAAAGAGGTTACCATACAAGGAAATATTAAGGAATGTCTTCCTAAATACTCCGTATACACCTGCTTAGTTACCTAGCTAATTCTTATCATGTGGAGGCTAAAGACTAATAATAAATTTTGCTACACAGATTCCTTGGTGTCCCAAGAGCTAACTATGCATCCCTACTCCGACGTCCACTATACCATCATCTTTAAGTCATCCCTAATAGTCTATACATGAAGTTGAACATCAAGACCACATTTTCCATTGACACATGAGTTGCTGGAACATGCCAATCGGATACCGAATGAGTATATTATGCCATCGGGAAAGTAATAAAGTAGCAGTTCGAGTTTCACCATGGAAGTCAAATGACTTTGACCCATGTACGTGTATACGCACGTACAAAAACTTAAGTTTCGCTCACACTAATATATTTGAGTAAGGTTTGGTGAAAAATAAATAAATTACCATTCAAACCCCAACCAAAATAAAATGAAACAAAAACCCCATTTAAATAAATCTGTTTAAACTACTTTTTACATTAATTCAACACAACAAAAATAAAAATCAACCCCACTCTTAAACTACCCTTTTGTATTAATTTAACCTGGCATTTTTGAGGCCTACCAAAAACTAATTAGGGGCGACTAATAAAACAAAATAAGCTCATTTTGAAGTAATCTTTATACATCCCTTATCCATCTATTATCTATAATGGCTAATCTACCCTTGCGTAATTAGTGTTAATTTTGATTAATTAGTTGATTAATTTGGTTATTAGAAAATTATTTGAGTTAGTTTTGCATTAGTAATCTTTTTAGATTGATTTTTCGAGTTTTAGTTTTGTACAACCTGTAGGCTCGTGATTTTTATTCCTACTGATTGTACAATCGGTAGTTTAATGGAGTACTTAAACTACCGATTATAGGTGTCATCCCAAATTGACTTTCTCAAAACCTTCCAAAATCGATAACTCTTCATCTTTCACAATCGGTAGGGATTGAAAATTTGTATCTATCGATTGTGAATATATAATAAATTAAACTTCAAAATTTCAAACTTTGTAATCGGTAGTTTAAAGATCAATTTTATCTACCGATTATAATTGTTTTGTTATCCAGGACTTTTCTTGATACAATCGGTAGTTATTTATGTGGATAATCGGTAGCACGTGAATTTAATAACTACCGATTGTACGTACTCGGTAGTTTAGAAACATTATTATCTACCGATATGCCAATTTTACTTAACATCTATCATTTCATTGAATCGAAAAGGCTTACATCGCGTAACATTAAAGGAAATGAAATATAATAAATCAGCAGATTACACTTAAACACTTAAGCAAACCTATTATCAAACCTTCAACGGGGCGTATGACGACCGGGACGACGTTCTTCACTTCTTGGGAGAATAATCAACACAAAATGATTGTATTCTTCCGTCACCCTTAGGATCTCGAAATGAGGTTGGTACCTGAAATATGAACGCTTCCATCTTCTCCATTCCTCCAGAGATCTGGCAACAACTTCATCTTCAGTTTCATTCCCAATTCTTCTTTCATTCACCTTAGGCGGTTAAAGAAGAAAATTCTAGTACTTCCCTTGTGATTTCCATATATAGACAAAAAAGGCCTGCCCTGTTCCAGTTATTGGGTTTACCGGTTTCATTACAAAAGTTAGCATGGATATGTTCTAACCATTCCATGCTCATTGAACCATTCATCCGACGTTCATGACCCCTTGCTGGATAATGTAATACTATGTTTCGACATAGGGATAAATCTTCCTCTAGGGTAAAATTCTCTGCATTAAGCCTAAAATTTTCGTAACCCGACATTAAATAAAAACAAGAGATTAGAAATTTTCACTGAAATGTAAAAGATGTGGATTTGAAATGGGAATGATAGATATAAATTCATTTATTTATAGGTGTATCAGAATACAAAATATAGCCATTCATCAACGGTAACAAAATTGGAATTCGAGATTTTTTAAAAAATTTCAACATTTTGTACAATCACAATCGGTAGTTTAAAAAATCTTAAACTACCGATTATGATTAGTAGCCCCAAATTGGAAA
>JAJJMC010009576.1:238171-278364 GCA_023531435.1 Papaver californicum
CCGATTATGATTAGTAGCCCCAAATTGGAAATCGAGATTTTTTAAAAGTTTCAACATTTTGTACAATCACAATCGGTAGTTTAAAAAAATCTTAAACTACCGATTATGATTAGTAGTCCCAAATTGGAATTCGAGATTTTTTTAAAAATTTCAACATTTTGTACAATCACAATCGGTAGTATAAAAAAAATCTTAAACTACCGATTATGATTAGTAGCCCCAAAGTGGAAATCGAGATTTTTTAAAAAATTTCAACATTTTGTACAATCACAATCGGTAGTTTAAAAAAATCTTAAACTACCTATTATGATTAGTAGCCCCAAATTGGAAATTGAGATTTTTTAAAAAATTTCAACATTTTGTACAACCATAATCGGTAGTTTAAAAAAAATCTTAACCTACCGATTATAATTAGTAGCCTCAAATTGGAAATCGAGATTCTGATAGGTGCATAAATCATACATTTAAAGTAGTTTTTCCTGATCCTTATTTGCTATATTTGAGTGAATTATTATGTATTTCGATTACTTTCGAAGTTTAGTTGTCTTTTCAGGTTACAGTTCAGAAACCCGCAGAATGGAGCTGTATGAGAAGAATTACCGAGGGGCCAGTAAAACTCTGCTGAATTTAGGCCTTTCACCATCCATAGTGTAGGAAATTGAATTACAAATCCAATGGCGAAAGAACGAGGTCATTCGGATCTCGTATGAGGAAGATATGGGCAAAGCCACATGGTGGCAAACTAGCTTGTGCTGTTAGCGCCCAGGCGCTAAGTTGGCTGAACCGTATGTGCTAATGTGCTAAGTGACGAGTTGGAGGTGCTAGAGTGGTTTGATGGGCTAGTGGCTAGCCTTGGTGGAGTAGTAGCTAGCTTGGGGAAGTCATATGGGATTAGGAAAGAATTTGGAGTTGATATATCTTGTTGGAGTGGAATAAGGAAACTTAGCACATTTCCTAGTTCTACTAGGATTGTGAAAGTGGCTAACTAAAGTTCTATAGAAAGAAATCAGGCCTTTCTGGTGGCAAGCCTTTTGGAGAGGTAGCTATAGCACATATTGGAGGCCCAAGGGATATTTGGTGGTCAGGTTCACTATACAAAGTTTGCATACAAGTTGGCTACACAAGTTGGCAGCCGAGAAACAAGTGGACAGACGCAACTATTTTCGGATTGGAGGACATATAAATACCAAAGTATCCAGGAGTTTTTGGGAGGAATATGAGGGTGAAAAGAGGAGAAGAAAACAGGAGCAAAAGCAAGAAGAAAAAGGGGACAGCGCAGGCGCAAGTTGAGGCTGGCCACTTTTTCGTACAGGCGATTCTGCAGAAACGATTCTTCGCCATCTTTCCGGGTTTGATTGTATCTTTTGATTATTTTCAATGGGTTTTAAGAAACCCATAATGAGCTAAACCTTTCATATTGGTTAGGGATGTAATCTGAAGTTTGAAGACATGTTTATTAATTGAATGGCGCATATCTCATAATTTCATGCTATTACTAATATTCTTCATGTTCTACTGTTTATAATATATGATTGATTGTGTGATTGTTTAAGTTGCAAATTGAATGAGCATGCATTGATATCTACAACTAAACTAGAGTTTTCGATCCGGAATTGTCGAAGGACTCTAGTTACAAGTAGTATAGCATATTTGTTAACAATACTTAAAATTGCCATGCAAGTATGTGTAGAAGCTTGACCTAGATTAAATCCGAGTTGCGCGATGCATCGGGTTATTTAGAATAACCTCAACTCACAAAGACCATTGCTTTCATTGGGTTAAACTTGGTGTTTACATCGAGTTATCAGGTGTTAAGAATTCAGAGAGTGGCGCGATACCCTCTCCGATGATATTAGGAGTTTTGCCGAAGTAGCCCTGCGATAGGATGCTTTAGGGTTATTAGTATTATTAATGCATGAATGTTGAGTATGCTTTGATTGATAACATGTTGGATAACGGAAGACGAAATCTCTAACCAATGCTTTTTCTCTTTATTTCACATCCTTATTTACTTGTGTATTGCCTTAGTTTAATTAGTTTAAAACAACAAAACTCCCCTTTTACTTGCATACATGACTGAAAATTAGTGATAGTCTCGGCCTCCTTGTGTGAACGAACTTGTTCTTATCCCTATACTTCATTCTATTTTAGAGAGTAAGAACTCGATTATTTTGGTTGATTACGACGCGACCAGATTCTTAAAAAAATTTCAACATTTTGTACAAACACAACCGGTAGTTTAAAAAAATCTTAAACTACCGATTATGATTAGTAGCCCCAAATTGGAAATCGAGAGTTTTTAAAAAATTTCAACATTTTGTACAAACACAATCGGTAGTTTAAAAAAATCTTAAACTACCGATTATGATTAGTAGCCCCAAATTGGAAATCGAGATTTTTTAAAAACTCCTGGACACTCGCAATCGGTAGGTTAAAATTTGTACAAACTACCGATTATGATTAGTAGCCCCAAATTGGAAATCCAAATTTTTGAAAACTCCTGGACACTCACAATCGGTAGTTAAAATTTTGTACAAACGATCGATTGTCGCTGAATGTACATAATCGGTAGTTTAAGTAATTCTTTAACTACCGATTATCGATGAATTTACTCAATCGGTAGTTTGTTCAAACCCGCCAACTACCGATTGTACATGTAAAATTTGAAGAACATAACTTGTTACAAATAAATCGATGGCAAATCAAATGATAACTAAAAAAAAGTATATATAATCATCTCAAATCGGAAACCTTCAAACCAGAAATGTTAAACACTAAAATAATATCCTTCAATTTAACGATTACAACCTAATTCCTAACTTTTTTAGTTTTAGGAAGAGGAGCACGAGTAACAGAGGCTTCAGGTTCATTGGCTGGAGGAGTAGGGACATTGGCTCGAGGAGCAGCACTCGTTGAGCCGCGAGAACGTTTACTCTTCTTAGAAGTTACATTCCTCGTCGCGGTCGTGATCGTACATGTATCTCCGAACTGGAGAACATAAGCTTCGTTATCAAGGTTGTCAAGGAGGTCTTTATCTCCCGCATTGAGGCACGAACCTACCTTGTTCGACAGAAATGCAATCATCTTCTTCTGTTTTTAGGCAATAACAATCAAACGATTATTATCTATAATCTTGACCCGTAAAACTAAAATCAAAAGGAAATAACATTATGTACCAGCCTTGCTAAGGCCGACAGGTTGTCTTTGAAGATGGACCTATACTCCTGCACCCTGGTGCTCTTTCCTTTGTCTTCACGGATCACTTTAAGATGAGAATGCTCCCGGTACCATACCATATAGGCTGAGGTTATCTCATCACCTCGGCTTACAGGTCTCCCCTCGTTGATCATGTAATGCATTCTGTGGTTCCAATCTTCAACAGATGGGTTGGGCGTGTAAACAACTTGGATCGTGTCCTTACCACAAATACTATTTGGAACGTCCAATTTGAACTTCCCGTGGATGTGAGGCCTAGGTTCTACTTGGACATAACCCATTTGACGTAGGACCCTAGAGGCATTGTAGATGGCATATCCTATTGGATACCACAAGGGTCCAAAGTACATGGCCAACTCAGACCTTCGAGGTATAGTACGATCAGCTAGCTCTTCCCTGTAGGGATCAAAACATACATTTGGGGCCGCCATGGAGTCTAGGTTCCTCCTCAAAGCAATCAACTCCTGCTCCTTGAACCTTGAATGGTTGCCCGAAAAGATGTATTTTTGGCCTCGGGTTGTGCCTCTCTCCCAATCCGACTTCTGTCTTGCCAACTCCAGGGAGGGAAAGTGATCATAGATCCAAGCCTAATAAACATATCAAACCAAGTATGAGAAAATTGAAAGAGCAAAAGAAGAAAGAATAAATTGCAACCAAACCATCAATGGAGTTACTAAAATACCTGCAATAAGCTCACGTTCCCGGCTATTTGGCTAGTCTCCTCCCGGGATGCCTTCCTCATCTCTTCCATCAAAAACGCAAGACAAGCAGTGCCCCACGAATAGTCTTGAACTTTCTCGATGGAATCCAGAAGTTGTAGCAGCTTGGCGTCAACCCGGTTTCTACTGGCATTGGGGAAACTTACACATCCCAAAACGCACAGAAGATATGCAGTGGCTGCAGCTCTGACCTGGTCATCGCTGAACTCTGGGTTGGCCTTCTCTTTTTCCAATGTGCCTCTGAACCTTTCCATCAGATTAACCATACTAAATTTCCTGGTTCTGTATCTTGCGCACCGGTCAAACTCTTGGTTGGTGGTCTCTCGGTCCCGCCAAAGCACTTCTCGGTCAAAACATAAAGTTGGTCCCAGCTTAACTGCTTCACATAGTCAAAATTGACCGCCATACCATGGTCTGTCAGACCTAGAATTTGCACCACATCATCGGGTGTGATGGTCATCTCTCCCCATGGCATGTGGAAAGTATCGGTCTCCGGATAATACCTTTCCATGAATGCCGATATCGACAGCCGGTCGTGCTTCAACATGGAGTTTGCGGCGGCCGTAGATAGCCCCGAATGCTCTATAATTTGATGGAACCGAACACACTCACCTTCCAATGGCCAGCCGTTCATCTTGTATGGTGCGGTCGTAGGTTTCAGTAGACGGACCGCATTAGAATGTCCTAATATAGACGACGAATTAAAAAACAATTAGAATAAAAGTGAACACTTCTATTTGGTGGACCAAATATGTTAAGAATGGTGTTTAATAATTATTACCTCGGTAGAGTAGATTTCCTTGGCCCAAGAATCCTTGTAGCCAAACAATAGACGTCCTCCGTCTCTTGGGAGCCCCGGGATATGACCTTCTCGTAGACCCTTAATCTTCAGAGATTCGGGGACCTTGTGCCCTCGTCTCTTCCTTGGTTGTTTCTTCGTACCAATTTCTTCTTCTTCTTCTTCTGTAGCATTTGGTCCACCTCCTTCGAAGTGTTGAGCTAAGGAGCACTTGGTCCTCCTTCTTCTTTTTGGCTAGCGCTCCTTTGTCGTCTAGCACTAGTGGTAACCTTCTTTCCGCCTCCACGACGAGGCCCCAATAGAATTGTATCGTAGGATGGCTTTGATCGCCTTTCCCTTTTTTGATACAAGATAAAGAACAATTATTTCAGTACATAAAACGGTAGACAAAGTAAGTTGAACTCAACATATTATTAACAATGTAGTCAAAAAAATAACTTAACTACCGATTGTTCACAATCGGTAGATCGGGCTCTACATTAACTATCGATTGTGCATAAAAAATGGGAACACAAAAGTCTATGGACACACACACAATCGGTAGTTATATAAAAAATTTAACTATCGATTATCACTAAATTTGGATCCAGTAGAATAATCAGTAGTTTAGGTGTAAAAATAACTACCGATTGCGATCGATGTTTTTGAGGATCACTAACTAGCACAATCAGAAGTTTAACACTAAACGAAACTACCGATTATCACTACTTTTGCATCCAGTAGAATATTCGGTAGTTTATGTCTAAATCTAACTACCGATTGTGATGGGTGTTTTTGAGGTTCACTGAACACTCACAATCGGTAGTTTAAGCCTATACAAAACTACCGATTATTACGAAATTTTTATACAGAAGTACAATCGGTAGTTTTAACCTAAAGATAACTACCGATTGTGCATGATTGATGTAATTTTAAAGTGGTAAATAAAGATTCGTTACTCAGACTTATGAAGATTGATTTTAAATTTAATATTTAAAACTAAAAGTATGAAAACTCAAATATTTTTTATACCGTTGGGAGAAAACTGAGACTAGGATTCCACTATTTTCCAATTTCAAAGTGATAATAATTTTAATCATGCAATTCTAACATTTTAATTTGATTCTAAATTATTGCAAAAATAGATTTTCAAAACAACAACTGTATAACAAAAACATGAAGCATCTAGGACCTAAGCCAGGCATGCACCATCTAACGGAATCACAATTGCTTAACAAAAATCTTTTAAATCAATTTTTAACCAAGGCAATTAATCATAAATAAATTGCATAAATTAATTAAATACTTACCACATAATTGTTGGAAAATTAGCTTCCTCCATAGCCTCAAATATGAAGTTTAGCTCCTCATTGTAATGGCAAAATCCTCAAAAATCATTTTTATAACTCAAAAATTGCTTACAATAAGAATAGAAATGCTCACAGACACCTTGGTACGTTTATAAGTATTGTTGTGAATACCTCACACCGTTACAGAAGGTATTTCAAATGAATACGCCACAAGAAATAGATTTCTGTTGCGGTTTGAAATAAAGTACGGACTACTGTGTAATGAACGACTGTTTCTTGGTGTAGTATGCTTCGTGTTCTTGATGTGCAGCAGCAGAAATTTGAGCTTCATGTTTACGTGATTCTCCTGATTGTGAGCAATTCTAAGCTTCCCAATTGTTTTATTCCCTTCCAAATCTTCTCATCTCTTCTATATATACTAACCACAAGCCTAAATCTCCTCAAAACTTTCCTTTAATTCTCCGTTGATTCACCGAAGAAGAAAATTCTAAAAACAGAATTTTTGTTTCCTGATTTCTTTTCTTTCTCCGTTTCTGGATTCTATTAAGAGAATGGTGTTTATATCTTTCTTTTCTTTCTTCTTATTACCCAATTAAACTCGGTTTTCCAAACATGAGAAAATTTCCAAAAACAGAATTTCCAAACTCGTGAAGTTTCCTGTTTGCTGTTACGTGAAAAAAAAAGAAATTTTTCTTCCCGCCCAAAACGTGTATTCAAAATGTTGGGTGCCTTTAACTTGGGTGCCTTAATCCAAAGAGTGGGTGCCTTAATCCAATGTGAAGGTGCCTTTAACATTTCTCCAAAAACACCTACAAAGAAATAAAAAAACATAATAAACACAAAATAGAGTACCAACAATACATATAATTGAGATCAAATCAGACACAAAAATGTGTCTATCAAATACCCCCAAACTTATTATTTGCTAGTCCTCGAGCAAATCTAATCTAGAAAATAAAATCCTAACTCACTTTCGCAGGAATCGCGACTACATTTAGCATATGTAATAAGCCGTTAAACCCCTAGGTGTCCCTAGTGGACGAGTTTTGTCTCGTGAGGGCTTACAAGAGGTATACCCACAAAACCTTTACTCCAGATTTTAGCGACTCGTGAAAAATTAAGGATAGACACTAAACAAGCTATTTAGTTGGCTTACTCAATTCTTCGGCTATGGGAATCATTACCCTATACGAGTCCAATTGTTGTACACGAGTGTTTACTCAAGCATACTAAAATTCATAGATAAGACAACAGAGCTCTACTCAGATAACCGTTTAACCACAAGTCTCAGAATCTATCACAGTTCAATCACATGAAAAGATTTAGAAGATGAACATGGAAAATATGAAGGTTGCACGTGTTGACTAAGGTGAACGATGTTTCCCATATCTGTCTGAAGGTCATTACCAGGATGACACCTAATGAATTTGGGATACGCACCCACTGTTCTTAAATCTTATATTAATATCAATTCAACTGGTCTATACTCGAGTTCCCATGGATCCTGCATTCCACGCTTGCTTAGGCGACGGAGACAGGGAGAACCCACACAAATTTCTAATAATAATTTATCTATTTTTTTCCTTCTTCTCTTTTTTTTTTCATATATATATATATATATTCATAATAATGGGGCTTGATCTCAAAACACTCTATCTCATCCTGACGCCGATAACAATTTGATGTTGGGCCCCACCAAATCACTTAGAGAAACCTAAATTTGCAAAAGTAAAAACAGAAAGTGATATGGTAGTGATAGACTCCGAGATGTGGTGACAACTATCATGTTATTTCTAACACCTGTACTCTGTCCTTTTATGAATAGACCCTTTCACTGGGTACACCAATTCCTATAGAAAAAGAGCTAAGTTTCCATCTACTTAGAATGGTTAGTGTCACCCTGAAGTGTTCACAAGTTTCTAAATTCTAGAGCTTTATTATTTCACTAAAAAGTTTCTCCCTTACCCCCAAACTTAAATCAAACAGTGTCCTCAATGTTTCTAAATATGAATGATTAAGAGCATGAACAAGGAGAAACTGTTATCAATCGAAAAGAGCTAAGGAAAGATATTACCGTGTTTCTTAAGCATGGGTTACCTCCCAAGAAGTGCTAAGTTTAAAGTCTTCAGCCAGACTAAGAAAGAATTAGTCACCTCATAAAATCATATAGCAATAGTCGGAACAATTCTAAATCAAATAGGGTTATCCAAAATGCCATGAAAATGAACAAACCGATCACACCCTTATCTAGTTTTCTGTTTAAGACAACTACTTCTAGCTGTGGTTCAGGTTCCATAGAAGGGTCTAGATAAAATATTTTCTTAGGCTGGATTTCTTCGTAGGAAGAATCTACAGGTTGTAAAGTCTGGAATAACTTAACTAAGAACTTAAAAGCACATAATAATAACCTGAATAATTTTGGATCCTCAAAGTCAATCGAAGTTAACTCACATAATTGACTACTATGAAGGTGGTCATTCTTAAACAAATGTGTCGATTCTAATCTCCTAAGATAATGAGGTTTAGTCTCAAAACTTAATAACTGACACATTTGAAATTCTAACGTTCCCACATATGGACGAAAATATTTTGGTGGGAAAACAAAGCCAATCTTGGTATTACTGCCTAGGTAAACCACATCGACCAAAGGATGGGTTTCTAACAACTGAACTTCTTTCTGGACATCAACAGGTTCAGGGAATCTAGCTCGAAGATGATCTTGTAAAATGGTAGAGGTGCATATGTCAAGTCCCAAGTTAGGGACCTTATAAAGCACATGGAGAATGATAGTCACCCCCAAACTTAAAGTTTTTAGTGTCTCTAGATAGACTCATCACACTTTCCCTATTTTCTAGATCGTCTGGTTCCCGAAAATTGTTTATTTCTTCTTTTAAATGATGATCAACTAGACATTCCTCAATGTATCTTCTAATAAGGTATTTGGTAATGACTCCTGAACTAATGTTTCTATCATGTTTACCTCCTCCATGCACGTGTCACCTAACTCATAAGGTTGCTTATTAATATGGAAAATATTTAGTTCAATAGTCATATTACCAAAAGACAAATTCATAATACCAGTTCGACAGTTAATGATCGCATTAGATGTAGCTAAAAACGGGCGACCTAATATCACAGGTATCTGATTCTCTGGGTCACGGACAGGTTGAGTATCAAGGACAACAAAATCTACTGGATAAATAAACTTATCTACCTCAATAAGAACATCCTCTATGATACCACGAGGAATTTTCACAGACCTATCAGCTAATTGCAGTGTTATCTGAGTAGGTTTCAACTCACCAAGTCCTAGCTGAAGGTACACATGGTACGGAAGTAAGTTCACACTGGCTCCTAAGTCAAGTAACGCTTTCTCAACACGGTAGTTACCTATTGTGCAAGAAGTGGTTGGGGACCCTGGGTCTTTGTACTTAGGAGTTGTCGTATTCTAGAGAATTGAACTCACATGACTAGCTAAAAAGGCTTTCTTTGGTACATTAAGCTTTCGCTTTCGCGTACAAATATCCTTAAGAAACTTGGAATAAGCAGGAATCTGCCTAATTGCATCTAATAGCGGAAGGTTTATTGTGACTTGCCTAAAAACCTTCAGTATGTCATTAAAGTTGGATTCCTCCCTAGTTGGTATTAGAAGTTGTGGGAATGGGGCTTTGGGCACAAAATCGGGTTCAGCCGGAACCGCATTGGACTTTTTAGAGACTTTATCAGTCTCTTCAACTATAGGCTCGGAAGGGTGAACTACAGCATTTTCTCTATTGGGCGAGGTTACCTCATTGTCTACTACTCTAACACTCCTAAGGATTTTAATTGAATTCACATGGTTAGTAGATAACGCATGAACTCCTCTAGGGTTGGGTTGTGGTTGACTAGGGAACTTGCCTTTTTCTCTTAAAAACTCATTCAACTGACTAAACTGGTTTCTTAAATCATGGATAGCCTGTGAGTTATCTTGCACTATCTTCTTATTTTCTGCTAAATCTTTGTTGATTTTTTTCTCAAACTCAGCAGAGTTATATGTTAGGAGAGCGAGAGACTCTTCTAAACTCATGATCCTTTTGTCTAAAGAGTTCTGAAATTGTGCCGGTCCAGAAGAATTCTTAGTATAACCATAACCTGGTGGACCCTAAGGGTTACTAGACTGACCTTGATTCTGGTCCTTAGACCAAGAAAAATTTGGATGGTTTCTCCAACCAGGGTTATAGCTTTCTGAATATGGATCAAACTTCTGACGGTTATCATATCTAGTGTTATTATAAAGAGCATGGGCTTGCTCTTCAACAGTCTGTCCTTCCCAAAACGGATTGGGCTCTATTCCTCGACTAGATTGACTTAATTCTAAGGCTTCTAACCTTTTCACTATAAATGCATATTTGGCAACTGATTCAAGACTTTCATCTACCCTATTGATATTACCTCTACTCAAAAGAGTTTTTCTAGGGGGTTCCTTACTACATTACCATTGATGGGTCTTATCAGCAATCTCATGCAAAAATTTCATCGCCTCAGTAATATCTTTACTATCAAAACTTCCTGTACACAATGACTCAACTATGATGGTTGTTGGATAATCTAGCCCTTCATAAAGGATTTGGACCAGTCTTTGGTCTTCTAAACCATGTTGGGGACATTGTGTTATTAATTCATTGAACCTTTCCACATAGGTGTACAAAGACTCTCCTTCGTGTTGCCCAAATGTGGAAATATCTTGCCTAAGTTTTGATATCTTGTGCCTAGGGAAAAATTTAGCTAAAAAGGCAGCAGTAAGTTATTCATATGTCTCAATGGATTCAGATGGCAAACTATATAACCAAGATTTGGCCTTGTCTCTCAGGGAAAAGGGAAATAACCTAAGTTTCAAAGCTTCATCAGACGTGTTGTGAATTTTTAGGGTACTACATATTTCTTCAAAATCCCTAATGTGAAAGTAAGGGTTTTCATTTTCTTTCTCTAAGAAGAGTGGGAGCATCTGTATAGTCCCAGGTTTCAACTCATAGTTGGCTTGAGTTTCAGCCAACTTGATACATGATGGACGAGCAGTCCTAGTAGGATTCAACAAAGATTTCAAGGTTGTCATTTCTGACACAACTGGAAAATTAGGAATAACTTCCTCACTAAGAGACAAATTCTTAAAACTAAAGTTTCCAAAGATAGGGCTCTCTAAAGAAGGGTTTCCTGAATTCTCACTTTCAGCGACAAAGTTTCTATTCTCGTCGCTGATCAAACGGCCAATAGAATCTCTTCTCCAGGCACGCTCAATGAGCATGCAATAACTCCTAATCAGAAGGGAATTCTAAACAAACACAAATCAAGGTCGACTCAACCAAATCAAACATGTTGATTCTAGCAAACAAAAAGCAAGATGGCTCCACTTAGATTGTTTTCTAGACCATCTTCTATTATTTCAAAAGACAACTAGTTACAGTTTTAGCAAACCTCTTAGGACGATCCGAATTATAAGTCGAAGAGAAACAGGATAAGCTCTAAAGAGCTTTGATAACCCTGCCTCGTTGGCAACGTTTCCCTGGGTTACAAGGCGGCGCTAATCAACTTAAAAATAATCTTTTCGAACTTCGAGTTAGGCTAACAAAGAAACCAATACAATCCTTTTGAATGATTTTCCAATAAGCTCGATACCCTATCGGTATTCTTTCTAGTCAAATTTTAAGGATTAGGTTCGCGTTAGGTAACGTGTTCCTAAGGCGGGCAAGAAGGAAACGGTGATGAAATCCGAGTCCTTATCTTGTATGTCCAGTTCTTGCCCTTTACTAGAAAACTAAGTCCGTTTTCAGTTCCTCAGCATATATGCATACGAAGGAATACAGTAAACCCACTTGCAGGGGATGCGTGGGTTGATCGAGTCTTACCTCCCGTACCAGACGGGCGATGAATCGGTTGAAGTCGACTCGGGCCACCGACTCCTGTATCAGTGTGCGAACCCGAGGGGCCGAGACAATATCGTAATTTTCGTCCTACCCTGTAGCAGTTTATATTTAATACCCTTCCGTAGGGTTTAAAAATAATAATAAAGTCCAAAAAGTCCAAAGTCCAAAGAGAAGTGTCCAAAAATAAAAACAAATACAGAAACAATTAAAATCCTAATACAGTTTTCTAAAAATAAAATAAAATAAAATCTAATTAAAATCTAATTAAAAAAATCTTCATCTTCTTTTTCGTTCTTTTAAGCTTTAGCTTTTAGCTCCAAGTCTTAAGCTTTAATTCCAAATCTATGACTTTAATTCCAAAACTTTGGCTCACTTTCCTTTCGATTCCAAATCCCAAAACCTGTAGCAAAAAGAGAAATACCAAAAGAAACGTAAAATAGAACAAAGTAAAAATAATAAAAAAAAATCTAACTAAACTAATTAACCTAAAAAAAATCTAAAAACAAGTCCGGGTCGGCGGCGCAAAGATTTATGTAATTTTAAAGTGGTAAATAAAGATTCGTTACTCAGACTTGTGAAGATTGATTTTAAATTTAATTTTTAAAACTAAAAGTATGAAAACTCAAATATTTTTTATACCGTTGGGAGAAAACTGAGACTAGGATTCCACTATTTCCAATTTCAAAGTGATAATAATTTTAATCATGCAATTCTAACATTTTAATTTGATTCTAAATTTATTGCAAAAATAGATTTTCAAAACAACAACTGTATAACAAAAGCATGGAGCATCTAGGACCTAAGCCGAGGCATGCACCATCTAACGGAATCACAATTGCTTAACAAAAATCTTTTAAATCAATTTTTAACCAAGGCAATTAATTATAAATAAATTGCATAAATTAATTAAATACTTACCACATAATTGTTGGAAAATTAGCTTCCTCCATAGCCTCAAAGATGAAGTTTAGCTCCTCATTGTAATGGGAAAATCCTCAAAAATTATTTTTATAACTCAAAAATTACTTACAATAAGAATAGAAATGCTCACAGACACCTTGATACGTTTATAAGTGTTGTTGTGAACACCTCACACCGTTACAGAAGGTATTTCGAATGAATACGCAACAAGAAACAGATTTCTGTTGCGGTTTGAAATAAAGTACGGACTACTGTGTAATGAACGACTGTTTCTTGGTGTAGTATGCTTCGTGTTCTTGATGTGGGTAGCAGAAATTTGAGCTTCCTGTTTACGTGATTCTCCTGATTGTGAGCAATTCTAAGCTTCCCAATTGTTTTCTTCCCCTCCAAATCTTCTCATCTCTTCTATATATACTAACCACAAGCCTAAATCTCCTCAAAACTTCCCTTTAATTCTCCGTTGATTCACCGAAGAAGAAAATTCTAAAAACAGAATTTTTGTTTCCTGATTTCTTTTCTTTCTCCGTTTCTGGATTCTATTAAGAGAATGGTGTTTATATCTTTCTTTTCTTTCTTCTTATTACCTAATTAAACTCGGTTTTCCAAACATGAGAAGATTTACAAAAACAGAATTTCCAAACCCGTGAAGTTTCCTGTTTGCTGTTACGTGAAAAAAAAAAGAAATTTTTCTTCCCGCCCAAAACGTGTATTCAAAAGGTTGGGTGCCTTTAACTTGGGTTCCTTAATCCAAAGAGTGGGTGCCTTAATCCAATGTGAAGGTGCCTTTAACATTTCTCCAAAAACACCTACAAAGAAATAAAAAAACATAACAAATACAAAATAGAGTACCAACAATACATATAATTGAGATCAAATCAGACACAAAAATGTGTCTATCAATGATCTTCATGAGCAGTGAAGAAAACTGCTATAATCGGTAGTTGAATACAACCACGAAACTACCGATTGTGCTACTGCACCTAAAACCTTTGGTATTCTACTCATTAATTCAAGCGATTTAAGCAATATAAACACAAATTATGGTAAACCCCTAACCTTATTGGAGCCATCAACTGCTGGAGAGGCAAATTTTCGTATTCGGACTCCGTGTCTACTTTATCCTCATCGCGTTCATCGCTTTTTTCTTGAATAATTTCTCGATCTCTTACTAGTTCGTTAAAATGCGGCCAATCTGTATTAGGAGGTTGACGACTTTTTTGCTTTTGTCGAGGCATCTTTGGATTGTAGTAAGTACAATTAATTGGTTTACGATTATACGATGAATTGGTTTACGATTAATCGGTTGAAGATGATAAGAAAATGGTGGAAAATCAGTAGTTTGAAGAGTAATTGGTAGTTTTGAAATTGAGAGGAGAAGAAGAGAATCGGAAGTTTGAATGGTGAAAGTGTGAAATAGATTTAGGTTTAGGTTTTATAAATGAAAGGTATTTTGGTAATAATTAGATTAAGGAAAGGTTTTATGGTAATTTTGCATACCCCTAGGTTACCCCTTAGCTTCTCCCATTGGATGGCTTTAAAAAAGTATCCCCTAAATGGTTTTTTTTTAGCCCTCAAATTTGCCAGGTAATTAATCCAATAAAAATAAAAATCAACCCCAATTTTAATCTTTATTCTCTCTCACCACCAACACTACCAACACCAACTCACCACCGCCAACCAACAACAACCACCATCATCCAGCAACACCACCACTACCAGCCACCAACTAACAGCAGCACCAACCACCACCACCAACGAGCACCACCAACCAGCACCGCCATCACCCACCACCACCATCAACGAGCACCATTAACAACCAGCAGGTACACTACCAAAGAGCACCACCACCAACCACCACCAGCAGAAACGAAAACCAGAACCACCACCAACAACCAAACACCACAACCAACACCAACAACCAACACCACTTTCACCACCAACATCAACGAGCACCACTAACAACCACCAGGTCCACCACCAACGAGCACCACCACCAGCAACAAAGAAAACCAGAACCAACACCAACCACCATCACCACAACGAAAATTGACATTTCACCAACACAACTTACTCCAGATGAAAAAAAATGATGAAACCAAAAAAAGTTTCATCATCTATTTGGTTCCACCTTATTCCAGATGAAAAAAAATGATGAAACCAAAAAATGTTTCATCATCTATTTGGTTCCACCTTATTCCAGACGAAAAAAAATGATGAAACCAAAAAAAGTTTCATCGTTTATTTGGTTCCACCTTATTCCAGATGAAAAAAAAATGATGAAACCAAAATAAGTTTCATCATTTATTTGGTTCCACCTTATTCCAGATGAAAAAAAATGATGAAACCAAAAAAAAAATTCATCATTGTTTTGGTTCTGACATTTCACCAACAGAAAAATTGGTTTGGTTTCATGATTTTTCTGACGTTTCACCAACAAAAAACCCTAATTTCGACAATGATGATGTATCATTATTTTTTGATGATGATTTTCGACGATGATGATCTGGAGGTGTTGGTGATGTTTGTAGAGGATAGAATGAGGAAGAAGAGGTGTTTTTGGTGGTGATCTGGACATGTAGTGGTGGAGGAGAAAAAATAACTAGGAGGAAGCGATGGGGAAGGAGGAGGTGTTGTTGGTGGCAGATCTGGACATAGAAAGAGAAGGAGGTACTGGTGGTGTTAGTGGAGGAGGCGAAGGTGCTGTTAGTGGCAGATATGGGTGATAAAATTTATTATTGGTGAACATAAAAGCAAAATAAAAAGAGAGAGAGGTGTTGGTTAAGGAGACGAAGGTGTTGTTGTGGCGGAGGAGCTAATGTTGCTGCTGGTGATGGTGGCGGAGGAGCTACTATTGCTGCTGGTGATGGTGGTAGGGAGAAGAAGAAGAAGAAGAAATTAAAAAGAAGAGAAAGAAAGGGTAAGGATGACATTTAAAAAAGTGGTAAAAAACTAAATTTAACCAATATTAAAGAAAGTGGGGTTTTTATTTCATTTTTAATTCAAATGGTTTTTGTTTATAAAAGATAATATGGGAGGAGTTTTTGTATGAGAAGTTTGGTCACCTAGGTTTTTTATTCCATGATATGTTAAATTAATAGTAAAACTTTGGTAGTTAGCGTTATAACATTTGTCAGTAATTGAATTTTGCTTAACACCAATTATTAAGCTTCTTAAGATTAGATATTAAGGGGTCTTTTCTGGATCTGATTAATTGACAATATGTCATGTTGATATTTTATCATGTATGAATTATTACAACCTTAATACCAAATATTAATTCCTAAGAAAATTTAAAAGGCTAAAGACCAACAAAACACCGGTAATTTATAGGCTTAATTCCGGTTAAGCTAGGTTACACCTAAACAAACCATATATCCTAAACACGCTAACCTTAGGTTTGCCATGACTAAATTTCCTAATATAAATAGATTTCTTAATCTAATTTAATTCTGTAATTAAAAACGGCTAACTTTGATAACAAATGTTAATTTTTAAAAGAATTTAAGGGGTACGGCCGGGGCCGTAGGCCCCGACTAATTTGACCCGACCAACAAAACATCGATTAATTTATAGACTTAACTCCTGAACCGTAAACCCGGATAATACCTAGTATACTTATATAATGCTAAATATATAACCTAATACAGATTAAAATGTAAAAGAACTAGTAACAAAGTGGATTGAAGAAAACAAATTATAATTTATGTAAGAAAAACAGAAAAATATATATGTTGAGAATAAAATTTAGATTATTATATGGGCTAAAATTCTATAGGCTATAAAATGTATCTACTAATCACATAAATACATGGGTTAATATCAAACTTTTATAAAATTTATATACCAAATATCTAGTGGGCCGGAACCAGGGATGAACTTAAGCCTAATTTAGCCCTTGACAGGTCCATCTCTGCCTAATTGTATTTTATTTTCTTGTATAATTCTCCGAGGTTACAAAACGTCAAAACCTTTTGATGCCCTTGATATTTTTTTGCACAAAGTTGACCAAGGTCGCTCCTATCGGTGGATACCTCAAACTAATTATATTGTAACTATAGAAAATCCTACAACTACATCCGAAATAATCTAGGTTGTAGACTTAAACGATAGTAATCGAAATTTCATTAACTAGAACGATAAATCAATCAAAGTAAAAGACACTAGCAATTTTAGGTAGTTTGTGTTGAAACCTACATTCACAGGAGTGATTCATAAGTATTGATGATGGTTACAATTAAAACATCTCAACTAACAAGAACAGAACACTCGCAAGCTGACTTTGTCTTCCAACCTAAAACGTTTCAATCCTAATTTAATATCTTCTTTTTTCTTATATAGACAATTTTATAAATACTGGAAGACTTCACTCGTTGGTCTTCATATGTGAGTGCAAAATGAACTACGGATGCTATATTCGTTCGATGGGAGGTATCATCGTAGGGAGATATAACAGGCGAATCATATGAGATTATCTTTGCCGAAGCCGTCGTTATCCTTTTTCTACGAACAAATCCATTTTCACCATCTGACTGGTCAATCGGGTCTCTTGTTGGATATGAGCGTTTTGTCTCCTTTTTTATTGCATATCTACCCACTTTAAACTCGATCGTCGTACTCGTTAAGTCTTTACACGTGTCCTTATCTTAAGCGAGTAGTAGATATCTTATTTTAAATAAAATATTAGTATTTAAGATTCTATTCGGTGTTTCACTTCCGACCCAATTAAACTGTGTTTGAGCTCCGAAATATTTTCATGTGACACTGATATTTCATGTTACCACATATACTTTTCGTTTTCATGTCAATCCCATGAAACCTATTAGAATGTCAACTGAGTGTCAGTATTTACTTTATTTTTAGTGTTAATAGGGTGTAAATATTATCTTTTGTATACCCTATATATATGAGGCACTACTTGCTTCTAGGGTAAAAACTCAACAATAAAGTAGATCATAAATCTTTCATGGTATCAGAGCCTCCAAGCCTTACGACATCAGATCTTGGAGGTAAACCTAATTTTCACTACCACTACCATTAAAATCATCATCATCATCTTCCTCCATTGATCTCATACTCTGTAAAAAAAAAAAAAACTCAAAACTAGATTCAGAAATCTCTTCTTTCATATCTCTCTTCCATTGAATTGCAGACCAACATCAAAACCCGTTTCACCCCCACCACAGATTCGAAACCACCACTTTAGTTCTACAAAACATTTTCTTAACAAAACCCATCTAATATCAATCAACCCATTTCACTCGATCCAATTCTTCCTTCTCTACCTGAATCTTCGTTGCCATGTTGTATTCAGTCTAGAATTTGTCTAAACCCATCGAACTACCCACCAGAATCATTACCTTCCAACAACAACTTGATTCTAACCAAAACCCATTTGTTCTTGTTCTTCTTCGGAGACCAATAAAATTAGGTTAAGAAGAAAATAAATTCAAAACCTTATAAACAACAAGATCCAGAACAGGTTGAAGATTCTGCAAAAACTAAAAAGAGAACACAAATCAAATGATTAGTAGGGTTTCGGTATTACTCACTGCTCCAAGCTATTACAGAAATCCATCACTCATTTACTGGTAAAGTCCTTCTTTTAATTCTTTCTCATATCTCTAAACACTAGGTTTATGTACTCTTTTTCAGTTAGAGATCTTGTTTTTTTTAGTGAGCAGTTGGGTCTGATTTGGTTGTTTAGATGATGGGTTTAGTTGGGTTTAGTTGGGTTTCAGCTTTTATGTCCATTTGGATGATAATTTCTGGCATGGGTTTTCACCATATGGATATATTTTTTGAGAATAGATTGAGAAATTTTCAGTACCCAATCTCAAGTAGTTACTCCGTTGTCATGTAAAGGAAAGCCTTTATAAGAAGTTTCAGTGAATGGAAGATAGGTTTTATGGTTTGAGAAGATGAATTAGGACTCAGTGTTAGGATTTTGTTGATGATGTGAATCTGAGATTGAAATTGAATCTCAGATGGGTTCTCGGGTTCGCTATTAGGGTTTGGTAGAGTGACAGAGAAGATACTTGAGATAGGTTTTAATCTCGTTGTTGAATTTAAGAAGCCTAAAATAGAGTTAGGGTTTTTTATGGATTTGCAATTGGTAGAGATATCCGTGATGGTGCTACTGCGGTTTGTCGAAGATGAAGGGGTTGTCGAAGTTTGGCAGCAAGAATTTGAATTCCAGAATCATTCAAGAACAAGAGCTGATACTTCATTTTCTGTTTGAAAAAAAAATCTTGAAAAAGAGATCTGAAAGATCCATCTCTCTCTCTCTTAAGATTATGGCTGAACAGAAAATGGATTATGGGGTCCTTCTTTCTGAATTTCGAATCTGAGATGCAGAGAAAAAAATAATTTTTATTATGGATGAACAGAAAATGGATTATGGGGTCTGCTGTTCAGATATAGATGTAAATTTCTTTAAACAAATTGAATGACGTAAATTTCCTTAAATAAGTTGAAGTTCCTCAAATAACTTCAATAAATTCTGCAGGGGAATGGATTATGGGGTCCTTTTTTCTAAAAAATAAGTAATAATATAGATCATAAATCTTTTAAAACCTTTGCTAAGCACATTATTTTTTAATTGTTCAACCTAATAAAGGTTTCAAATGCCTTTTTCTTTTAGCTTGGTCAAAAATTTATTAAAGAGAAAACGTAATTACAAAAAATATAAAAAAAGAAACGAAGATCCCTCACCCTATAGAGAACTAAAAGGGAAACAAACTTCATGAAAATCTCTAAAAAGAGCCTAAAACAAAAGCTTAGAAAACAAATAAAACTTCAAGTTGCAACGTGCACCAATAGATCATCAGCAAAAACAAAAACGATCATATTAAAGTTTCAAATTAAAAGGTGGCGGCTTCCCGCCTTGCTTTTTAGCTTCCGAACTTTTTTTTCATGCTGTCGTTCTCTCAACTATAATCGAAGCACCCTCAGCCTTTAAGAAAAGTTTCTTAAAGACTTCAAATGACTGCTAGTTTGGAAATAGTTCTCTATCATACAAAATGAGCTCGTAAGGTGGAGACAAGTCCAACAACAGCTCATCCGAGGCAGGATGAATGGAAATAAATTGGTGTAGTGTTAGTATTCATGGACAAAAAATAATTAGAACATGATGTTTGGATTCTTGGATATAATAAACCTAACTAAGAAGCTATTTTCTTCAGAAAAAACAATGCTATGAATTATAGTCTCATCCATACAAGGTGGATAAGGTGTATCTAAATGTAAATTCTAGTTTCGTAGTTTTTTGATTTTTTGTAAAAACTTAATCACGAAAACTTAATAGAACCAATGATCTTTGAGTAACCTTGTTTAGGGTCTTATAGATGTTAATATGCTATATCATATTACCTCAGTATCCATCACTTTTTTTATTTTAGCCCATTTTTTAAAAACGAACGTAGTATAAGCTTCTAAAATATAAAGATAATCAACGGTTTAATACTAAAGGGTACGTAGGAGATATTTATAATCCAACATAATAAACAAAAATGGCTAATTATTCCAAATCATAGTAATAGAATTCCTCTATTTAGAAAACATATATATCTTCTTATTAGCTTAAACAAAAATCGCAACAAGGTCGTGATCATGGCGCCTTGATTAAGGAATATTAATTATAGCAGCAGCAACGGAAAGGTCCCAAAGGGTCGAATGGATTAGGAAGACAGAAACCACCTTTATGGAAGTTTTGTTTCTCACATTGATCGGTGCACTCCTCATTATGGGTGCAGGTAGTAGGGATATCCAGCATAGGGTGACAACTACCACCTTCTTGTGGCATCACTGCTTCTGCATTCACAAGAAATACTATATTCATAAAACTCAATCAAACACCAGTTTATTTATAATATTAAAAAACAAATTAATTTGTGGTAAGATCGTTGCTAGTTGAAGGTGCAATCCGACGAAAAGAAAATGTTTCTAAGATAAATGAAAATAGTAGACAAAAACGTTTCAAAGGAAATACTAACCAATAGTTCTAGCAGCATTGGTGAACGAGGAAACCAAAATAAAACCAAAGATGAGAGCAACGAGGGAGAACTGCTTGAGAGAAGTCATTTTTTATAAATGTTTGCTTATGAGGTGTGTAAAATTCTGTATGGTACTCTTCCTAATATTTATAAACAACAATGAATATCATTCATTCATTTCCAATTAAAACACAAGATTAATTAGAGTAATGCTAGTTTCCCCGAAAGATTTTCCGAAGGATTTCCCGAATCTGACGTGTAAGAGGGATCCAATCGTTTCTCCTCCAATGACTCTATCATTGGGATGGTAAAAGCCTAAAATTAAGGAACCAGATTTTATTCGAGAAATCTTTCGGGAAAACTATCATTATCGGATTAATTACTTTAGATTACACGCATTGATTAAGGGGAGAGAACATATGGTAAAAATCTGTTATGTCCATTTAAGGCTTGATACGCATAATTAATTGAAGGCTAATGAGCATAATTCACACGCATATACAGCTAAGAAATGACTAGCGGCGCATTTAGGTACAGAAACACTGGTAGGACTAGGGATGTCAATGGGTCTGGATCCTTTCGGGTACCCCAAGACTCAGACCCGGACCCTACTTATAAAAGTCAGGTTCAGTTTTTAATTTAGTGGACCCGGAACCGGACCCGATTAAAAATCTAAATACCCGTTGGGTTCGGTATTTAATGGATCTTCTAAATAACAATAATTTTTTTAAAATTATTTATATTGGCTTGAAATGAATAATTTTTCATATAAAGTTATTGTTACATGTGTATAAATGTTCTGATTAAAGATTAAATCTAAGGAAAAAAATGAAAAATGAAAAATGAAAAAAAAATTCAAGCAAAACTAGACGAAGTCTTTAAATTTTAGGTAAAATTATCAAACAAATGACAAATATTCGTACCCGATATCCACGGATACCCGTCGAATAATATCCGTTAAGACCCGTTAAGATTTCGGGTTCAATCGGGTAATACTCATCGAGTCTTAAATTGCTAATGGGTCCAATATCAGGACCCGAACCTGAATCCAATTCACCCGGTTCCGGTTCCGGATAATGGATACCCATTAACAACCCTAGGTAGGACTCATGTTGCACCAACTTGGCAGTCATCGGTTTGAGGCTGACGGATATAACACACACTGGAGTATATTTCTATAATGTAGCAATTAGCAAGTGCAACACCTAATTCGACAGCAAGCCTGAATTGAATACCAGTCCCATACCATGATGCTGGTCTATTCGATCATCTGGAGGACACAGGCAAGACGGAAGGTCTTTCCCTCTTTAAGAAGAAAATCGGTGTTAGCAGTGCTACACCAGTATATTTTTCGATTATGATTCCAGTGGTGGCTCAAGAATAACTACTATAATGGGTCTCGAGCAAATAGTTCACGCCGGATTAATCGTAATCTGGGCTGGAGGAATAAACTTATCTGAAGTGGTCCATTTCGTATCAAAAAAACCCATGTACAAACAATAATTGATTTTACCTATCCAGCTACTCTAGGTTGGGGGCATGTAATTCTTAACAGTCAGAGTAAAAAGTAACAGTAAAAAGAACTGCCCTTTCACAATTGGGTGGGTCCTTCCCCTAGATTAGTAGGGGCTGGTTTTGGGTTCTATTCATATGAAATGAGCGGTTTTTTGTATTATTTCTTACCCGAGATTTCCATATTTTTTGTTTATATATATATAGACACCTTTTTATACTTGGTATCCAGAGTACTTCGCTTTATTTTCTTTGCAGTATTATGCTTTAGCGGTATTTACTATTCACTTCTCGGACCGGAGAGTCTTGAAGAATCCTTTAGTGCGTACTTGCATAACAGACCCTTACAACCCACTGAAAATCTCACATGGCTTTTGTCGGCTTTCAATCGGAAATAATTTCACGAATCGAATATAGAATATGGATTCAGATAATGCCTGATCGTACACTAAACAAGGTAAATTTATAAGTAAGGTACTGTACTACTACTGTACCCCATGCAAAGGTAAGTTAAAACCTGGTCATATATATATATATAAATTGTTTCGTCTGTTTTAAGAAAATAGACTTGTTTTATATATAGATTATAAAAAAAGATAAACTTATCTTTTTAAAACGGCAGAAGTATATTAGTAGTATTATTACGTTTGGTCCGGTTACAAGGACCACATAATTTTTAACAAGTAATCCTGGGAGGGTGGGTTCACGGGGAGCGAAATTACTCCCAACAGAACTGAAGATATGTGCATGAGACAATAGACTTGGCCACGTACAATGTCCTCAAAGTTTATTTTAACACTACCTTTGGATTCTGCCTGACATAAGAATTTGGACTTACATATACCCACCACCACGTTTGAGATCACAGAATAGAAATGAACGTTAGCCATGTGATATGCTTTTTCACTGTAGAGAATATCAGTAGTTGTTCAGTTGTTGTGACATTTCATTGCATGGATGGGACTATCAATTTATTGCCGTTCTCTGTCTCCCTTGACAGATCTCACTTCTCTTATCCCTTTATTCTCTGTTGACATACAATAATATTCTCCTCCTAAGGGTCACAGATGATGCTGATTTTTGCGAAAGAGAGAGATACGGACCTCCTTAAGGGATTCCGGCCGGGGCATGCAAAAATAATCAGCTAATCTTTTCTTTTTTTATAGATAAAGAATTTAATGTTAACAAGTTTTAAATTCAGGTTGCTAGTATTATCCTCCTATAATTTTATCACTATACGTATTATAACGGTGATATCGGTAAAAATTCAGCTAGTTGGGTAGTTGGAAATCGGTGGAACACGAAAGTTTTACTTTTCCAAAACCATTGAATGCATTTAGTGGTCAGTACTTATTAGTCAGTCATTACAGAACATTCAGATATGTGTACACATCTGAGTTTCAGTATCTCAGACATTGTAATATTAGACCTATTTGTGGAAACAAAAACACAGCTACCACAACGGTAAGAAAAAAATTCTTAAAGAGACAAAACTGGATAACAAACTTCCATGCTCATTAATGCCTCATGCCTGTTACTGCATCGTCGATTCGTCAATCCGAGGGTCCTAGATTGAGACTTCCAACTCAATTCCAAGGAATATAGCTGTATGAGTTTTAATTTCATTTGTCTTTTCCATTGGCTTATTATCTCCGTTTCATTTTCAGCAGAAACAAGAGCCATATATGTAAACGCAATCAACAGGATATCGTACGATAAGTTACCGTTTAAACGGACAGTATCTCCTGAATTACACTCGTATGTGGTGGTTATAACTCCCTCTTATGTCACTTCGTTTTCTTTATATCGGCTTCACAAGTTGATTCCCATTATAAAAACCACAAATTTCCTCCAGTGTTAAAGGATCTTGCTGCAAGCAAAAACAATGAAGAAGGTTTCAACACCTTCTGAATCTATTGTCATTCCTACGAGCAAATTTTGGTTCGACGATGCATGTATTCTTGATATGGATCACTTCATTAAAAACCTATACATCATTAAAGAGAAAGGAGTTAGACCTGATCTGATTTCATCTATTATAGCGAATTATGCATCGAAATGGCTCCCTGATCTTTCCACCGAAGAACCCATGAAAAGTCCGGCAACTTTGACGGGTTCGCCTGAGAGCGTTACAGCTTTGTGGATGAAGAAGAGATTCTTTGTTGAGACCTTGGTTGGAATACTTCCTTCTGAGAAGAATTCTGTTCCTTGTGATTTCTTACTGAGACTTCTCCGAACTGCGAATATGGTTGGAGTTGATACGAACTACCGAGCTGAGCTTGAGAAAAGGATTTCATTGCAACTCGATCAAGCAACTCTGAAAGAGTTAATGATACCTTCTTTTGATCATACTTGTGGGACTTTGCTGGATGTTGAACTTGTTCTTCGTTTGGTACATAGGTTTCTCAACCTTGAGGAAGTGTTGAAGAGCGGGAATTCTCTGGTTAAGGTTGCTAGACTAATTGATGCTTACCTTGCAGAAATTGCTCTTGACTCAAATTTGTCACCGTTGGAGTTCATTTCACTTGCCGGAGCTCTTCCTAACCACGCTCGTATAGCAGATGATGGGCTGTACCGAGCCATCGATACGTACCTCAAAGTAAGTCTACTAATTTTCATATTACTGCTAGCTAGAATATGGGACACTTTTCGCGACCATCGGTTTGAGGCTGACGGATTAGGAAGGGAAGCACCTAATTAGACATCAACTCTGATATGAGTCCCAGTCCCATACCATGCTGGTCTACACAGGCAAGACTGGCTATCTTTCCCTCTTTAGAGAGACTTAGGAAAGTCTTCAAAATCCATACTAAACCCAGTTTGTTCAAGCTTGAATCATTGCTCGATTCAAGCTACTAGCAGAAAACCAATTCAACTTATCACAAAAAGAAACTTTATGAGTAAGAGCGGAACCAGCATAGTCCATGGGGTAATTGTGCCACTGGCGACGCCCTTTGTAGCCTAGTTTAATTTTACGTTATGTCTTATCATCGCAGATTTTTGGTTGCTTATAGCTCAATGGCGGAATTAAACTTAATTGTCTTTGCGTAGCCATGTGCACAGCCATGTTCAGGGTTTAATTGATGCTTTAGCAGCATTTAAGCTTATAGAACGTAAGGATATGCCCCGTTCGAGTCGATAAAAGGTAATGCAACATAACAAATAAAACTAGTTAGCTTAGCTAATTGTTCAAAATTGTATTGATTGATTGATGAAATAGATATAATCCAAGATAAAAAATAACACGAGGAACTCATCTTCTATTCTAAGATAATACCTTATTATAACTAAAACTAAAAAACTAGATCCATCACGAGGGAACACATATATGAACAGACGACGGCATAATTAAGTAGTAATGCAGCAGCAACGGAGCGGCAGACCGCCCCTTGTTGCATCAGGCATGCAGATACCTTCTTCATCGTAATTTTGCTCCTTACATTGAGCAGTACAACCTGCCCTATTCCTGCATGCACCCAAGAAGTGACAATCCTCCTAGTCTAGGGGCACTATTCCGTCTGCATTCACATAACATAGGACAATTATATTTGGGCACGCATAATAAAGGAATAAAACTGAATAAAAAACTGATATATTGGTATAAACTAACAAAAAAACTGAATAAAAAACTAATGTATTGATATAAACTAACAAAACCAGTCTGCGGTAACTGTGTTATCACACAATCGAATGCCTAATGAATATACAACTTTAAACTATTAAATTTGATATTATAGAGATGCACATAAATAAATTTAAAATCTGACAGCTTAGAAGTGCATGTTCATCGTGTTATTATGCACTCGTTTGCATGATAACTAGACTCCAAATTGTTATGAGTTGAAAGTGCCGACAAACTGACAAAAAAAATAAAGATTTCTTATGATAAAAATATAATAATTTACACGAAAGAAATACTAACCAATAGTTCTAGCAGCATTGATAAACGAGGAAACGAAAATAAAACACACATGAGAGCAATGAGGGAGAACTGCTTGATAGAAGCCATTTTTGATATAGTTGTTTGATAGCTTGAGAGAAGGTAAAATCTATATATCTTGTTTAAAAAAGGTACAAAGGTTTATATATAATATTATACCAACATAAAAAGGACAACAAAGATAATATCTAATATATGTCCCTATTATATCATAACCTAGAATACTTATAATGGGTAAATAACAATGATAATGGGGGAGAGGATTTGGTGGAAATATCATTTCCGCATTTAAGATTTAATATAAATTTCGTAAACGGAAATAATATTGAGCATAATTTATTTATCTACTACAGGCCGTATATAGCTAGAACAATGGCGGAACAGGACAAAATATGAAATATAAGATAAATTTAAAGATTTTTATATAGTTTTGAGGATTTTAAAAGAGTTGGAGTCAGATTAGTCAACCTTGATTCCGCCCTTGGCTAAGAATGCTGCATGCAGGTACAAAAACGGTCGTCCCATGCAGGGGGAGGAAATTTTGAAACTTTTGTGACCCATGCATCTTAATTTTTACTGTGCAGGTGCACCCGAACGCGTCAAAACAAGAAAGGAAAATTCTTTGTAGATTGATCGACAGCCAGAAACTCTCGCCTGAAGCGTCATACCATGCTGCACAAAACGAGCGGTTACCGGTGCGTGCGGTAATTCAAGTTCTCTACTCTGAGCAGACAAAGCTTAACCGTCAACTTGATTGGAGTGGTTCATTCAGTGGACTTCGAAGCCCGAACCCTCCTCCTGAGGCGCCCCCTGTACGTTGTCACTCAAAACGTGATATGGCAAATCAGCATGCAGAGATAAAGAGGTTGCGTGAAGATGTTCATAGGCTTCAGAATCAGTGCAACTCCATGCAAGGTCAGATTGAAAGACTCATGGAGAAGAAGAAAGGGATTTTTAGGTGGAAAAAATTAGCAGTTCCTATGTTTCAATCTGTTACTACGGTGGGAAGGATCGAAGACAGGGAAGCAGAAGACAAAGTAGGGCAAACACCGGTGAATATGAAAACAAAGCTGGTGAGAACTCCCGGGAGGTGGAGGAAATCCATGTCGTGAAAAATGCTGAAAAAATTGCTGATTTTGGAGTGTTACTCTTTATGTAATCTTTAATTGTTCAGTGAGGCTACTATTTTTCCCTTTGGTTGTTGCATAACATGCACCGTAAGTTTAAGCTTAATAACAACTTGGAATTCAGAGGAGATGGGGACTTAACCAAACATGCATTATGGTTGAAATATGGAAGAGTCAGGATAGGGTATACGCGCATTTTGGTACACGCACCTACAAGAAAAATTAAATTTGCAACCTGGTGCAAAGCCAGGGTACCCATCAAGTTATATTTATTAAAGTCCATAGCCTAATTAACCTCGAAAACCCGATGTAAAACCTGTTTATAAGATTACGGTTGCTCAAGGCTTCTAAACAGCTTAAATCGAGTGACGCAAAATACGTGCGATCGTATTAGACTCGTCATAAATTGCCTGCTCTGATATCATATTGAAATTCATGGACCTAATTAATATCGAAAACCGACATAAAACCAGTTATAAGGTTAAAGTTGGTCAAGACTTATAAACTACAAGATCTTAAATTGGTCATACAATATAAGACTAATATCAACAATATTTACTTACGCAAATATTTTTACTCTTTACATTCAATAGCTGTTAACTACTACCTGAGGTAATATCATCTAACTACTATTAGGAAGCCAAAATTTGCTCCTGTCGATTCACATTTTCTTAGCCGGCCGCACTCATACGCTAACTGCAAGTCTAATTTAAACCTATCTGGCTACAAGGTATAACGATTAAATAGAATACTGGTTTATTCTTAGCAAAAAAAAAAAAAATACAAAAAAAATACAAAATCAAGCATAACACCAAGATTGTTGCCAAAAGAGAAGACTCAGCACATTGTAATAAAAGAGTCACACTCCAATCGAGCTCCTCAAGAGTTGCTCTTGACCAATTAGGTTCAATCCAAGACCATGATGGCAATCCCTCCGAATCAGAAAAATCTTTAGAAGAATGATGATGACTCCCAAGAGAATGGTAACTGCCCGTATCAAACGAATAATATACAATTCCTTGCCCATGCAAAGACAATCTAGGAAAATAGATTTTGTTCGCCATGCCACTGTTTGGAGCGATTCTTGAGACGCACGATGTGTAGCTGACGAAAAACATATGTTTTCCCAAACTTTTTGATTCTGACCCATTCCATGCTGGAGAAATCTAACTTGGAAGCTCCTTCCAAAGCTCCCATGCGTCCTAATTTCACTAATATAAGATCTCCTCCACACTCTACCAAAAAACTAAGAAATGCATCGCTAAACTGTGTACGAGGCTTCTCAAGAACTTTTTTTTTTTGATCGATCAAAAGAAAATTCATTAAAGAAAGAAAGTATTTAAGAGAAGTGTCTCAACCAATGAATACAACCGAAAGCCGAACATTGAAAAAAATCGAAAAGAAGTTGAAACCCTAAGCGACTAACTACAAAGTTATGGAGGACGAAATAAAAAATCCCATAAGGCTATTACCATATTTGCCGTTAGGCCTAGCATTCTTGTATTTGCTTCGGCCCAAAAGAACGCTTGAAGTTTAACGTTTCTAATAAAACTTCTCAAATGTTTCTTTTTGTTTTGGAAAATCCTTGCGTTCCGTTCCTTCCATATACACCACCAAATTGAGACCGAGACGTTTCTCCAAATTCTATTGAGTCTTTCGTCTCCCCAATTAGAGTTCCAAGACTTAACATTTAGAGTGATATTAGAAGTATAATTCCAATGTCCCCTAAAACTCTCTACAAAATAATCTCATATTCGTCGTATCCTCCAACAATCATAGAATAAGTGTGCGCTAGTCTCATCGTTTTCATCACAAAAGCAACAAATACTAGAAACTTCCATTCCCCTTCTTAGGAGCTTATGATTTGTCATTATCCTATCATGAGAGAGTAGCCAAAGAAAGAAGTTGATTTTGCAAGGGTAGTCCCGGCTCCAAACAATCTCGGAAGAGTAGTTTGGGTCATCTTGCTCTTCTTCACTCCTATTACCATCCTTGACCGTATAATGACCATGCACATTTCCAACCCAAATTCGGCTATCCGCAACACCTTCTTGAATGTAGAAAGAAGTGAGAAAATTTGAAATGGTAGAAACTTCACGAGAAATAGAAGGAGAGTGCCTTCTTCGAGACATAAACTTCCATCGTATACTATCGCTTCTTAAAAACTTTGTAACTCCAATTAATACCATCTTCTAAATTAAAAGATCCTAAAAGTCCTTGTAAATCTACACAGTACAATATTCCCTCGTGTATAGTTGAGGTGTTAAATAATGGCATGTAGTCATCCATGTAAATGATGTCAAACTGGTGAAACCTGTTAGAATCAATGCTATAAAGAAAACAAAACGAAAACAAAAAACACACAAGATTTACTTGGGTCACCCAAATTATATTACATCCGAGGAGCGGCTGCGGTTTTCACTGTAATCATAAAAAGTGTTCCAGAGGAATACAACGATGATAATACTACAAGCCCTAGATAGGGCAACTCAATATATATAGAGACTACTCAAAAAATTTGGGGTGGCAGAGATAAGGAGAATCATAGAGCCTTTTGTGAATGTTCATACATGAAGCATATTGCAAATGAAACTTCTTGGTTTGCGTGAATGTGCAGTTGTTTTGCACCCAACGGCTTTGCAGAGGTAACTTCTAGAAGAAAATTATATAGAGCATAAAGAATTCATTTGAAGTAGAACATGCAGTTGCATTAACCTCTGTGCACCCCTCATTGTTCATTAGGTGCAGTTTGGAAAACCAAACAAATCAACAGAAGTGTGTTGTGAATGTACTCATTGAGAAAAATCAGTCGATCAAAGAAGATGCTTTTCGGTTGAACTATCACGAAGGAGACAAAACAAGGTTTCTTATGCAACTCATTAAGCTCAGTGACATGATGAATGAAAAAGTTCTTGTTTTCAGCCAATTCTGTTATCCCATTGCCCTTATAGAGGAGCATCTTCACTCCGTTTTCGATTGGAGAATAGGAGAGGAGATACTGCAGATGGATGGGAGTCTCGACGTGAATAAAAGACAAGCTCTGATAACTCGTTTCAATGATCCCGGAAGTCAAGTGAAGGTAATGCTTGCATCCATAAAGGCTTATGGAAAAGGTATAAGTCTGATTGGTGCTTCAAGGATTGTGATGTTGGATGTTGTTTGGAACCCATCAGTGACGAATGAAGCTATTAGCAGAGCCTACAGATTCGTCCAGAAGAAGTCGGTATATACTTATCATCTCATCACTTCAGAGACATCTGAAGAAAAAAAGTATTGTCGACAAGCTCACAAGGACCAGTTGTCTCCATCGATATTCTTCGTCGAGCAAGGGAAGACCGAAAATCCTGACAACAAATCGTCGAAAGTATCATCAGATGATCAAATTTTAGAAGCGATGCTGGAGAAAACAAAACGAAAAAAAAAAATACACAAGATTTACTTGGTTCACCCAAATTAGGCTACGTCCAAGGAGCGGCTGTGGTTTTCACTATAATCACAAAAAGTGTTCTAGAGGAATACAACAATGATAATACTAACAACCCTAGATAGGGCAACTGGATATATATAGAGACTACTCAGAAAATTTGGGGTTGGCAGAGATAAGGAGAATCATAGAGCCTTTTATGAATGTTCATAAATGAAGCATATTGCAAAAGAAACTTCCTGGTTTGCATGAATGCGCAGTTGTTTTGCCCCCAACGGCTTTGCAGAGGTAACTTCTAGAAGAAAATTATAGAGATCATAAAGAATTCATTTGAAGTAGAACATGCAGTTGCATTAACCTCAGTGCACCCCTTATTATTGATTAGGTGCATTTTGGAAAAACCAAACAAATCAGCAGAAGTGTGTTGTGAATGCACTTATTGAGAAAAATCAACCGACCAAAGAAGATGCTTTCCGGTTGAACTATCACGAAGGAGTCAAAAAAAGGTTTCTTATCCAACTCATTAAGCTCAGTGACGATATGAATGAAAACGTTCTGGTTTTGAGCTAATTCCGGTATCTGATTGCCCTTTTATAGGAGCATCTTCGCTCCGTTTTCGGTTGGAGAATGGGGGAGGAGATACTGTAGATGGATGGAAGTCTCGATGTGAATAAAGTACAAGCTATGATAACTCATTTCAATGATTCCGGAAGTCAAGTGAAGGTAATGCTTGCATCCATATAGGCTTGTGGAGAAGGTATAAGTTTGATTGGTGCTTCAAGGATTGTGATGTTGGATGTTGTTTGGAACCCATCAGACGAAGCAAGCTATTAGCAGAGCCTACATATTGGGATAGAAGAAGGTGGTATATATTTATCATCTAATCACTTCAGAGACATCGGAAGAAAACAAGTACAATCAACAAGCTCACAAGGACCAGTTGTCTCCGTCGATATTTTTCGCCGAGCAAAGGAAGACCGAAAATCCAGACAACAAATCGTCGAAAGTATCATCAGATGATAAAATTTTAGAAGCGATACTGAAGAAAACAAAAAGATAACAAAAAGCATTCAAGATTTACTTGGTTCACCCAAATTAGGCTACGTCGAAAGAGCGGCTGCAGTTTTCACTATAATCACAAAAAGTGTTCCAAAGGAATACAAGGATGATAATACTACCAACCCTAGATAGGGCAACTCGATATATATAGAGACTACTCAAAAAATTTGGGGTGGCAAAGATAAGGAGAATCATATAGCGTTTTTTGAATGTTTATACAGAAGCATATTGCAAAAGAAATTTCCTGGTTTGCGTGAATGCAGTTGTTTTGGACCCAACGGCTTTGAAGAAGTAACTTCTAGAAGAAAATTATAGAGATCATAAAGAATTCATTTGAAGTAGAACATGCAGTTGCATTAACCTCTGTGTTCCCCTTATTATTAATTAGGTGTAGTTTGAAAAACCAAACAAATCAGCAGAAGTGTGTTGTGAATGCACTTATTGAGAAAAATCAACCGACCAAAGAAGATGCTTTCCGGTTGAACTATCACGAAGGAGTCAAAACAAGGTTTCTTATGAAACTCATTAAGCTCAGTGATGTGATAAATGAAAAAGATCTTGTTTTCAGCTAATTCTGTTATCCCATTGCCCTTATAGAAAAGCATTTTCACTCCGTTTTCAGTTGGAGAATGGGGGAAGAAATACTGCAGATGGATGGGAGTCTCGATGTGAATAAAAGACAAGCTCTGATAACTCGTTTCAATGATCCCAGAAGTCAAGTGAAAGTAATGCTTGCATCCATAAAGGCTTGTGGAGAAGGTATAAGTCTGATCGGTGCTTCAAAGATTGTGAAGTTGGATGTCGTTTGGAACACGTCAGTGACAAAGCAAGCTATTAGCAGAGCCTACATATTGGGCCAGAAGAAGTCGGTATATACTTATCATCTCATCACTTCAGAGGCATCTGAAGAAAACAAGTACTGTCAACAAGCTCACAAGGACCAGTTGTCTCTGTCGATATTTTTCGCCGAGCAAAGGAAGACCGAAAATCCATACTACAAATCGTCAAAAGTATCATCAGATGATAAAATTTTAGAAGTGATGGAGAAAAAAACACAAACAAAAAACACACAAAATTTACTTGGCTCACCCAAGTTAGGCTACGTCCAATGAATGGCTGCGGTTTTCACTATAATCACAAAAAGTGTTCCAAAGGAATACAACGATGTTTATACTACAAACCTAGATAGGGAAACTCGATATATATATAGAATACTCAAAAAATTTGGGGCTGAAGAGATAAGGAGAATCATAGAGCCTTTTGTGAATGTTCATACATGAAGCATATTGCAAAAGAAACTTCCTGGTTTGCATGAATGCGCAGTTGTTTTGCACCCAACGGTTTTGCAGAGGTAACTTCTAGAAGAAAATTATAGAGAGCATAAAGAATTCATTTGAAGTAGAACATGTAGTTGCATTAACCTATGTGCACCCTCATTGTTGATTAGGTGCAGTTTGGAAAACCAAACAAATCAGCAGAAGTGTGTTGTGAATGCACTCTTTGAGAAAATTCAGTCGATCAAAGAAGATGCTTTCTGGTTGAACTATCACGAAGGAGTCAACAAATGGTTTCTTTTGCAACTCATTAAGCTCAGTGACGTGATGAATGAAAAATTTCTGGTTTTCAGCCAATTCTGTTATCACATTGCCCTTATAGAGGAGCATCTTCACTCCGTTTTCGGTTTTAGAATGGGGGAGAAGATACTGCAGATGGATGGGAGTCTCAATGTGAATAAAAGACAAGCTTTGATAACTCGTTTCAATGATCCCGGAAGTCAAGTGAAGGTAATGCTTGTATCAAGGCTTGTGGAGAAGGTATAAGTCTGATTGGTGCTTCAAGGATTATGATGTTGGATGTTGTTTAACACCCGTCAGTGACAAAGCAAGCTATTAGCAGAGCCTACATATTGGGCCAGAAGAATGTGGTATATACTTATGATATCATCACCTCAGAGACCTCGGAAGAAAACAAGTACTGTCGACAAGCTCACAAGGACCAGTTGTCTCCGTCGATATTTTTCGCCGAGCAAAGGAATACCGAAAATCCAGACTACAAATCGTCAAAAGTATCATCATATGATAAAATTTTAGCAACTCAGAAGAAAACTCGACCAAACAAGTGAAAAAATGCATATTCATGGGCTATAGTTCGAAATCAAAAGGCTAGTGACTTTTTAACTTAAAGAAGAGTGAGCTAGTGATCATCCGAGATATAATATTTGATGAGAAATCAACTTGGGATTGGAAACAGAAGCAAGCTCAAGTTCTGACCAATGAGAGGCTAAGTATCCCTGTATCCTGTGATGAATCGTCGGACGAAGAAGAAGAAGATAATGCCCATGAATAACCCAGGTCTCCGACAAACAGCCCACAACCAAGTCCACAACCGAGCTCAGCATCAATCTCACAGTCCTCTTCACCGGACTCAACTCCACAGAGAATGAGAAGTCTTGCTGATGTGTATGTGCAGTGCAATTTCTGTGTTATTGAGCCGAGAAACTATGAAGAAGCAGTCAAGGAGGAGATTGGAAAGAGAGCAATGGAGGAAGAAATCGAAGGAATTGAGAAGAACAAGACATGGGAGCTCGTTGAGAAACCAAAAGAGAAGGACGTCATTGGGGTGAAGTGGATATACAAAGCAAAGCTCAATCCGGATGGGTCCGTTCTCAAGAAGAAAGCAAGGTTGGTTGCTAAGGGTAATTCACAACAACCCGGAATCGACTTTGAAGAAAGTTTCTCTCCTGTAGCAAGACATGACACGATTCGTGTTCTCATAGATGTGGAATCAGCATTTATGAATGGAACAATAAAAGAAGAAGTTATGTGGAACAACCTCAAGGATTTGTGATACCAGGAGAAGAAAATATAGTGTACAGGTTGAGGAAAGCACTGTACGGGCTCAAACAAACACCTCGTACATGGTACAGTGAGATTGATAGTTACTTCAAAGCCAAAGGTTTCGAAAGAAGCAAGAATGAGCCGACCCTGTATGTCAAGAAACAAGGTATGTCAGTAATTCTCATTATTTCTCTTTATGTGGATGACATGGTGATCACAGGAAATGATGAAACAATGATCTCAAAATTCAAGACTGAGATGAAGAAACGATATGAGATGAGTGACCTAGGGTTACTGCATCACTTCTTAGGAATTGAAGTTTATCAAGAAGAAGGAGGAGTACTTATTTGCCAAAAGAAGTATGTAAAATCTCTTCTTGAAAAATTCTGAATGCAAGATTGCAATCCTGTATGGACTCCTCTACTGGTAAAAGAAAAGCTAAGCAAAGAAGATGGAAGCAAGAAAGTGGAAGCGTCTCTCTATAGAAGCCTTGTAGGAAGCTTACTCTACTTGACAGCTACCATACCAGACATAATGTATGCAACAAGTCTGTTGTCAAGGTTCATGCACAAGCCGAGTCAAATTCACTTCGGAGTTGTAAAAAGAGTTCTGAGATACATCAAAGGTACGCTTGATCTTGGTATTTGGTATGAAAAGAATACAGGAGTAGAAGGGGTAAAGCTGCTTGGTTTCTGTGATAGTGATTGGGCCGGATGTGTTGATGACAAGAAAAGCACTTCGGGCTATGCATTTACTATTGGTTCAGGTGTAATTGCGTGGTCATCAAAGAAGGAAGAAACAGTGGCACAATCATCTGCCGAGGCGGAATATGTTTCAGCTGCACTAGCAACGTCACAGGCAATATGGTTAAAACGTATACTAAAGGATGTTGGAGAAAAACAGGTAGAAGATATTCCAATAACGTGTGATAACAAGTCAGCTATTGCCATGACAAAGAACCCAGTTCATCACAGTCGTACAAGGCACATTGCAATCAAACATCACTTCATTAGGGATGTCGTGGAGAAAGGAAAGATCGAGGTGAAGTACTGTAGCACGAATGACCAAGTGGCAGACATCTTCACAAAAGCACTTCCAAAAGATAAGCATCAGTATTTCAGAGACTTGATGAAAGTTACCTTAAGGAATTAAGAGGGAGAGCTGAAAGTAATTCCTTATCAGAAGGAATTCTTGTATACAAGAATAAAGGCAGGAATTAAGGAGAATAATATTCAGAATAATATAGAGTCAATGTAATCTAGTTAAGTATGGTAATAGTATATGTTGCCAACTATAAGAGTATGTTACCATCCTAAGAGTTGGGTTAGAAGAAAAAGTCTTGTAACCTCTGAGTTCATCTAATATACCAAGTTACAGTATCTATTCAAATCAATAATTCCAACATAGTTGTAGGAGGAGAAGTCAAAACACAATCCTGGAAATAGTATTCATCATATGTATAACCCGAAGAGAGTAAGTTAGGTAAGTGTATGGTCTCTAATATCGCAGGATTCCACAGAAAACAATCCCCATAAATCCAGTTTGGGGTGTAATCAACTTCATGATCATCACATACAATGACCAACCATCCTTGATGACTAGGTTTCTGAAAAAAAGTTTTGCGACTTAACTCTGGTATAAACTTACGACAAGTCTTATTATCGGGTTCGCATAAGTTATAGAAAGCTTGCTTTTTCTTATCTTTTCCATACGGGAATACGAGCCAAGGTGCTACTTTTGGTAATTGTGGTTTGCGACGTTCACTTCTCTCCAGCATTGGTAATGTTGCTGGTTTTATGTCGAAAACAACCACCAGGAATTTTAACGAGAGTTGTGTTTATATGAGGGTGCAGGTTGCTTTCTTGTAAGTTGTCTAGTCTTGGGATTTCTATTTCACCAAGAAAACAGATTTCCTTTTTTTTTTGGAGGAAGCCGTCTGTTGGGCTTTGCCTGTTGACGTTTCCTTTCCTTTTTCTATGAATATCCCAAATTTAAGGGCTTTCCCTGCGCTTTTCTTTCATCTTTTTATCCTAAGTTCACCAAACCGCACTTTACACTCCATAAAAACTGTCCCTCATATTTCTCTAATCGGTGGGGTCTAAAAGTGGCCCTTCTACTAATCCCAAGTGGACATAACCCATACTTATATGAGGGTGCGGTTTTTAGGTAGTCTAATAGGACGGTCCAACAAAAATCATTGTAAGTTCACAGCAGCTTAGCATACTGTTGATTTTCTTTCTTCTTTTTGTTCTAAATCCCTAAACTAGGATGTGATCCTTGCCGTACCAATCAAAAGTTACAAAACCTTGAACGACTATTAAAGTAGCTAAACGTAACAAGCCACTAAAAGTACCAATTTATTCTATAATCCATTTGGCTATATAGAAAGAAAAAAAAATCCGATTTTGTGCACACTCGTATATAACATTTTAATCTTCATCATTGGTTTGATTTAGGGAGTTAAGTGACGAGGGTCAAGATTCTAAACATAAAAGATAATAGGACTATCAATTAACTAATCCACCAATCAAATAAACACGTCAAATATACACTTTTTATAAGAGTGTGCACATATCTAGACTGAAACCACTTGTTGTTATTTTTTTTAAGCATAAAAATATTCTCTCAAACTAGGAAAGAATTATCCGAGGGTACGTCATACTTATGGAGTCGTTTATTACAATTTGGTTTATAAAAGATAGAACCGCATAATCCCATACGATAATCATGAAAAAACACGTCTGACTTCCGTCAATAGCATGCTTTATCAATCCATCTAATAGCATGCTTTATCAATCCATCTGTTGTTTGATTATCTTTTTTATAATTATATTCTATTATGATATTTGGTATTTATATTATCCGTTGTTTGATTTGTCTTATCCGTTGAATTTGATATACCATAGTGGTTAGCCTTAATGAACCATCGAAAATCTTACCAATGAAATTCCACGGTTGATTTGAAAATTTGGGGCATCGTGATTGGGCTTTATTGGAGGAACCCTATGATCCTAGTATATTTTTAATTTTTGAAACAAGATCGTAGTATATGGTGTAAGCGAATTGTTATTATATTAAGTTACGAATTCAAAATGGTTCCAAAGGGAAATTAGGGGAGGGTACTGGAGAAAAAATTATATCATATAAAAGAACCTAACTAATTTTCTATTTGCTTCAGAACAATTAATTTTATCTGGGTTTGAACTAGAGTTGGACTAAAATTTACTATGTACACTTAAATTTTTTGGTTTCGTGGTGGAGTGGCTTAAGCCAGGAGAAATCCGGCGTTAAATCCGCCCCGAGAGATACACTGTTGGAATTATTCTGATTTTCAATGATTCTCATTCTTTTCTGACCCTTACTAACACTTTCATCTTTGTCAATTGCACTATCATAAATTCTCAATCCAGCCAGTACAGAAGCCATTCCCTTCATAGTACGACGGCCTTGTGTCTTCTTTCCTTTAACAATCATTGGAACTGAAGCTTCTTCTTTGAGCACAATAGTTGGAAAATGAGTACGATACCAGATTTGCGCATCAGCACATTCTTCCTTCATATGAATAATATTCCAGCAGAGTCTGCAAGTTGCATGAGGAAGACCAAAAAAATACACTTGAGTATCAATTATTTCATTATCCTCCAACTTTACCCTGACTTTGTGCTTAAAAGGAGTTGTCAAGTCTGTCAATACATGTGCTTTAAAAACCCCAACATTATCAATAGGGCCAACCAAAGCAAGAACTGCACCCACTTTCTCTGCTAACATCTTAGCTACATATCTTCGTGTAATCAAATCCCCTCTCAAAGTAAAACGAACCTAGAAGTCATGGACACTGAAGTCTATTCGATGTGGTGGAATACCATTAGACCAAAATCTTAAAGAAAGGAACTTACCATGAACTCTACTGGGATTTGTGAAGATAGTTGTAGCAAAATCACTTGCTAATGTAAAACGAAATATGAATACTTGAGGATCTGGTGTTTTGCGTACAATAATTCTTCCCACTGGAGCCCAAATTAAATTGATGCATGGCAAATGACATTTCACCTGTTCTCAATCCTCTAGGATCATCAGCTGGCCTTATTCCTTAAACAACTTGCCAACTAATCTCGGAAATTGCCCTCTTTGAATAGTGATAGTTGCAAGTCTCATGAACTCAAGATAATTTTGATAAGCAGCAGGTAATTCAGAGTTTCCATGCATTAAATCCGTAAGATGATAAATATATGCATTATTCGGGAATTCAGCCATATTGTTTGAAGTTATATGAGAAGGGTTTTGAGATAATAGTTGATGTTGAAACTGATCAGGATGGAAACGAGAAAGAAAAGTAAGAGTGTGTAAGAATTGTAGATTATGTTGATTTACAGTGTAAAGGGATAAAGATAAGATGAAATTGCATGAAAAAAATGCAGAAGGAAGAAAAATAGTTAGACAAGTGTATTCTGGCTTCTGACAGTAGACATTTGAAGTGGAAGAACAAAGTCGAGTTGGCAAGAAAGTGTAAATTTGGTCTGACTATGGACTACCTGCTATACGCTAACAAAGTAGTTTATAGCCACCAAGCAATACAAATGATTACTTTTGACCAGATGACTGTATCATTTGTCTTGTTCATATTGTCCATACAGTAACACAGTGAGCTGACTCAGATATACAATGTTCTTCAACAAAGTTGCTGCGAATTAACTGTTAGGGATTGTAGAACCGAAACCCACTATGATAATCTCTGAAAATTAACAAACGAGCATCATCTCCAAACACCAATTTCCCTTTGAATCTACAAGGAAAAAAGGAAATTCATTATTACGGATATTAACTAGGGATAATCATAGAAATGCTCCAATTTGGGTCATAAGCTAGAAGTGCCCTGGAACGGCGGAACTAATAAAATGCTTTATTCCGTTATTTTTTTCGTTAATTTTAAGCGTGTGAGTTCGCATGTGCGAAATATGACTTAAATACCCCTCTTTAATTGAACGGTTAAAATCAATCTTAATCACGTGCTTCTCACGTGCTAGATCATCCGACGGTTGGATCAGATTTCATTTGAGTTCGTATGGATCGCACGTTTAGGTCTAATCCCTTGTTTCTTCCTCACACTTAAACAGAAGAACAAGTTGTTCTTCGTCTTCAATACAGGCAGACGAAGCTTGTGACAGGGACAGAGGCTTTTCGGCCGAAAAGGAAGCTCAGGTAACACTCTTGGAACTTCGTTTCGTGTTTGTGAAGATTAATGGGTTTGGGGGTTTTTCTCTTCTTCTTCTGTGATAACATTTAGGGTTCTTTAAATTTTGGGGTTTTTTCCTTTTTTCCATGTTTAAATTTTGGGGGCGTTTCGGCTGTATTGAATGGGTTTATGCTAAGATTGAATTGAGCAATTGAGAAAATTGTTCTAACATTTAGGGTTTGTGCTAACATTTAGGGTTCAGAAATTGTGTTGTATTGAATGGGTT
>JAJJMC010009576.1:278374-325669 GCA_023531435.1 Papaver californicum
GTTGCAGGCCTGACAGGGTCTGTTTTGGTTGTGTTTTGTGTCTGTGATTTTATACATGTTTTAATGATTTTAATACTATTTTTTTTATGTCCAATATGTTATTTTATTGATCTTTACAAATTTTGTGGTGCCAGAATTTGGTTCTAGCCAGGTTGAATGGTAGGTTTGAGGATAGTTATATCAAAGTTCCCCAAATTTGTAATGCTGTTACAACTTTGAACCCTGGAAGCACAGCCAAGTTCACTTATGCCAATGATGGTGAACATGATAGATTCGAGAGTTTGACCCTAATATATGATGCACAAGTTAAAGGCTTTTTGAATGGTTGTACATTGGTTGTAGGGTTGGATGGAATGCACTTGACTGGTAAGCTAGGTGGTGTAATTCTCTGTGCAACTTCTTTAGATGCTGGAAATGCACTCTTCCCCCTTGGTATGACTGTATGTAGGTCAGAAACTGAAGCCAATTGGAACATTTTCTTAAAAGAGCTGAAGAAAAGGTGTCAGATAGGGTTGGATTGACATTCATATCTGATAGACAAAAGGGGCTTCTTGAATCAGTGCTAGAATTATTACCTTTGGCAAATCACAGATATTGTTTTAGGTAATATCTATTTTATACCTATTTATTATTCATACTACCATTTGTGTAGAATATTTAATATTGTTAAATTTGTAGGCATCTCTACCAGAATTTCCAGAGCAATGGATTCAAGTGTAGAAAATTGAAAAATCTTCTCTGGCAGGCTGCAAAAGCATATAAAGTGCATCACTGGAAGGTATTATTTGCCGAATTCTTGTAATTTTTTGATTACTCATGTTCTACATTGTTCCCACATGATGGATGAAATGTTCACACATGTAATTTTTTAGGTACATATGGATGAAATTCTAGAATTGAATGCTGATGCACACAAATATTTGCAAGATTTGGACCCAAAATGCTGGGCAAGGGCATGGTTCCCACATGATGTTGCTTGTGAGCATCTAAATAGCAAATTTTCAGAAAGTTTTAATGCCATGTGTAAGAATCTTAGACACCAACCTGTGATCAAGTTATCCACAAGGTATACACAGTTGGTTAATGGCTTGTATTTCAAGAGAAGACAACTAGATGCAACATGGAATATTGGTGACCTGGTACCTGAAGAAAAAAAGCTCATTCATGTAATGAGTGAGCTTAGAGGGAACTTTGATGTTGAACCTGTAGTCCTGCTGGAGACATATGAGGTCATTAATAAAATCACAAAGACAGAGTTTGTGGTTCATATTGAAAATCAAACTTGCACTTGCAGACAATGGAAAATCCGGCAGTTTCCATGTCAGCATGCAACCTGTGTTTTGTTTAGACTCAATCCCGATTGGACAATGTGAGTTCATTTCCTACTTTTCCAACATATTTCATATTATTTAAAGAATGCAAAAAATCATATGAAATGAATGCGTAGTGAATGATTGCAGGTATTGTAGTAAATATTACACTGTGGAAATGTATAGGACCACCTACTCTTGGACAATTCAACCATGGGGAGACATTGATGATTGGGAAAACAATGTACACTTTAGTGCTTGTTTTGAGAATCTTTTTTTAAAATAATTTTTCTTTTTGTATTATTGCTTTCTTTAGTATTTTATTAGTTTTTCTAAATCTGAGGATTTATAAAGTTTCCTAACCCTAACATTTATCTTCATTTGTGTAGTCTGGTGTGAACCTTCAACATCCAATAAAACTAAGAGAAGTAGGTAGACCTTGTGTGAAAAGGAAGAAATCTTGGATAGAGAAGAATAGCCAAAACAAAACTAGAAAGTGTAGTATATGTGGTGATTTTGGTCACAACAACAGAACTTGCCAAGGTGGACCAGTTGGATCAAATCCAAAGAAGAAAAGTGTTAGAAAAGAGTGTTTGGTTGATGGAGATACGGTTGTTGAGAGAACTGTAACCCTAAAGAAGACAAGGAAGAAATATGCTTCAACAACTGCATCTTCAAGCAAATCAACACATGTTGGAGTGTCCAAAAAGAAGACGTCTTCCGGCACTGCAGCACCCTCTTCTTCTTCTGTTGCTGTTGGTGCTTCCAAAAAGAAGACGTCAACCACTTCAGCACCCTCTTCTTCTTCACTTTCCCCTGCTGCTGAAAGGAATGTAACTGGTACTGCACCATCCACCTCTTCTGCATCTGCTCCTGCTTTTCATCATATTTACAATGGCACAGTTAACATTAGGAACCAAAACAATGTTATTGAACCGGATCAGAAAAGGCAAAGAAAGCCAAACTCAAAGTATTTATATCTTATGTTTTCTTCTAACTTTTGGTCCTATAAAACTTCCTAAGATAATTTATGTTTGTGTTAGTTCATGTTTTTTTTTGTTTTTATGTAAAAATTACTAAGTATATGTAATCTTATGTTTATTAACTTTTCATGTTTCTGTTTTTGGGGCATTTGTATTACCTTTTTCTGCTTGGGGCATTTTTGTTACCTTAATATGTTTGGGGCATTTTTCCAAGATGATAATCTTTTTAGGGCATTTCTCCAAGAAGAAGTATGGAGGTATTTAAGTCATATTTCGCACATTCAAAGTTAACGAAAAAATTAACGGAATGGGACATTTTTATTAATTCCGCCGTCCCGGGGCATTTCTAGGTTATGACCCCCCCCTCTATGATTACAAATAGGAATTGGAACTATAAAGAAAGAACAAAAAATTAAAATAAACGATATGATATAAGTTTTATAAGACGTATGAAGAAACAGTAGATCTGATAATGGATGATAAAGAAAAGTAAATCTGATAGTAGAAGAATATGAAGGATTTGCGATTTAATCACGATTTATCTCCCGATCCAAAGTACTCTCTCTCCTCGCCCCCTTCCAGATCCTCCAATATAAGACTCGATTCTGACCTTGTTCTTCTACACGATCTTACATCTCATTTTAAACATATTAGTATGTCTTCTAAAAGTCAGGTTAACCCTATGTTTAATAATTTGTTTGTTTCTTTAATGTCTGAAAATGATAATCAACTGCTTTGTCACCTCCCTGATGAGGAGGAAATCAAATCTGCCTTGTTTATGATGAATTTTTGGTGTGCTCCGGGACCAGATGGATTTCTTCCAGGGTTTTATCACTATCATTGGGACATTTCAAGTGGCCTGATATTGTATCTTGGGTATAATTTGTTTCATGCATGAACAACTTGATGCATCTGTTAATCATACTTTCATTTCTTTAATTTCAAAAATCTTTATTCCTACTTCTCCAAGTGATTTTCGTCCGACTAGTTTAAATAATGCTCTTTATAAAATAGTTGCTAAAATACCTGTTAATAGAGTTAAACTTTTTCTTGATAAGCTTATATCTCAAAATCAATCAACTTTTATATCTAAAAGACAAATTACAGATAACATTGTTGTGGCACATGAAATTCTGCATACTACAAAAACATGTAAAAGAAAAGTATGACATATGGCATTAAAACTTGACCTTTCTAAAGCCTTTGCTAGGCTATAGTGGAATTTCATTATTTATATTTTACGGTTAATGAGTTTTTCTTCTGATTTCTGTAATATCATCTTTATGTACAATTCCACAATCTTTTATTCTGTCTCAATAGATCCCCTGGGAAAACTTATTTCCCTTCTCGTGGTTTACGACAAGAGGATTCTTCATGTCCTACTCTTTTAATCTTGTGTATGGAAGCTTTATCCAAATTATTGCTTCATGCTCAACATTCTGGTTCTTTAACAGGTGTTAAGATGACCCTTTAGCTCATGTTGTGTCTCATTTATTTTTTGTTAATGATGTTTTTCTATTTACTAATGTTACTATACCTCAAGCTAGAACTATCTTACAATTTTGGTCAGGTAGTTAACTACCAGAAATCAAGCATTTACTTTAATAAAGGACTTTATGATAAGTATTATAAGATTGTAGCTAGAATCCTTAAGGTTGGTAAAATTACTAAAATTGATACATATCTAGGAATCCCTTTGTTTTTTCATAAAAATAAGAGTTTGAACTATCAACTTCTTCTTGATAAAGTTTATTAGAGGATTCAATGATGGAAATCTAAGCTTCTTACTCTGGTAGAGCTGTTTTAATTAGTTCTGTTATTAATGCAATTATGCATATGCATCAAATGATGTGCTTCTTTTTACATAATAAAACTTTGGCTAGAATAAATAACCTTCAGAGGGGTTTTTGGTGGCAGAAAAAAAGACATAAAGGTTCTTATATCAAATCTTGGTCTTCAGTTTGTACTAGTGAATTAAGTGGTGGTCTAGGTCTTAAAAACCCACATAGATTCAATCTAGTTTTGCTTACTAGATTAGCTTGCAGATTGATCTATAATCCTAATTAATTATGGTATCAAATTCTTAAATATAAATATTTTTCTCATTCTGATCCTCTTAGATAAAGAAAAAATCGATTAAATCTTGGGTGTGGACTAGTATGGGTAAAGGTTTGGATATTATTAAATTAAATCACCGCTGAGATATTGGCACGGGGCAGGACATCCATCTTTGGACGGATACATGGCTTCTTCATGGGTAATTTCTTGTTCCTAAACCTAATATTGATATCAATTTGTCTTTAACAGTAGCTGATATAATCACACCTCAAGGTGAGTGGAATTTTCCTCTTATGAATCAATTGTTTACTGTTGATACTGTCTCTTCTATTTCTACATTAGAACCTAATCCTAATAGAGATGATACTAGAAAATGGTTAGGTACAAAAGATGGAATGGTGTCTATAAAATCTGCTTATAATTATCTTTTTCATAGGACTTCTCAAATACATAACGTCAAATGGTATCCAATCTGGCATTTACAAGTAATACCTAGGATTAAAATTTTCTTACAGAAAACATTGACTAACGGTATGCCTGTTCGATCCATAATTGGTAGACATGCTCCAATAGATATTAATTATCCATTATGTAACCTTTGCATGTCTGAAACTACTAAGCATCTTTTTCTTAGATGTCCTTTTGCAGAAGCTATTTGGAGAGGAACAAACTTATATCATATTTACTCTGTTTCACTTACTTAATCTTCTACTGATTGGAGCATCACTTGGATGGCTAATAAAGATACCAGGAATCATATTATATCCATTTTATGATTGTTATGGAAATATAGATGTAAAGTAGTTTTCGACAGGATTTCTCCTAATCCCTTAAATATTTTGCATTCTATTCCAAAAGAGTTCAATCAGTTGTTTACTCTACCTTTGCACAAAACTCATTGTAATACTAAAGTATCATGTACTTCTTGGCATCCAACATGTTCTCATCATACTCTAACTTCTATTTAGGATGAAACTGATGTCTCTTATATCTATTCTGATGCAGCCTATATCAAGAAAGTTAATAAATTTTCCTATGGAATTCTTTGTATGATTAAAAATGGTACTGTGATGGATTTTGCAGGATGAACTGGCTGATGTACTTCCTCCACAGAGGCAGAATCAAGAGCATGTAGAAAGGCAGTCAGATGGGCACAACAATTTGGAAGATTCAGCATAATCTTCCTTAATAATAATCTGGAAGTTATTAACTATATGATGAAGAACAATTTTACTCTCGACTGGAGATCCTCCAATGTTTTGCAAGAAGCAAAACAACTCGGTCTTAATTTTACTAGTTCTCTCCGCTTAGTGTTTTAGCAGATAGGCTAGGCAAAAAACTTCTTAAGTTGGGCATTGTGTCTCTTAGTACTGTTGGCGTGTCGATCCAACTAGTAAACTAAGATGGGTTGAACATCTTTGTAATATATCTGGCATTCTCATGTAACTCTAGTTTGTTAATAAATAAAATGTCTGTTTTCATAAAAGAAAAGAAAATGTAGAACTATTTTTCTCCACACCACTGTATGGTGTGAGCAAAGTGTTAATATATAAAGGGGACAAAATATGAAAATAAGCTGGGTGTAGATAGTAAACCATAAACCCATAATTATTCATCTCTAATTAACTTTGGTTATTAACCCCACAATCATAACTTTATCTTCTAACGGTTTAAGCTAAAACCCTTGTGAGAGTACAATGCTCATTCCTTTACTACTAAAATGGCGGTCTCTGCTAAAACCCCAGCAAACCCTCTTCCGACAGACCTTATCCATCCTCACCGACCCAAAACCCACTTACCAAAATCACTAAAATTTGCTCCAAACCCAACAAATTTCCAAATTTCCTTCAAAAGAACGCAAGAAATCTCTGCTTTTCAATCAAACTCCATTGAACAAAACACAAACTTAAACTCTGAAATTTCCCAACTATGTCTTCAAGGAAACTTGGAACAAGCTCTACAATACTTAAATACCATGGAAGAAATCCGGGTTTCTGTAGAAGAAGAAACTTACATTTCAGTGTTAAGACTCTGCGAATGGAAACGAGGTGTGGAAGAAGGAAACCGGGTTTACTCAAGAATCACAAAATCCATGACCCATTTGAGTATTCAATTGGGTAATGCTCTGTTAAGTATGTTTGTAAGATTTGATAATTTAGTTGATGCATGGTTTGTGTTTGGTAAAATGAGTGAGAGGGATATTTTTTCATGGAATGTTATACTGGGTGGATATGCAAAGTCTGGGTTTTTTGATGAAGCGTTAAATTTGTATCATAGGATGCTATGGATAGGTATTAAACCAGATGTTTATACTTTTCCTTGTGTTTTGAGAACTTGTGGTGGTATTCAAGATTTGAGTACAGGAAAGGAAATTCATGTTCATGTTGTTAGGTTTGGGTTTGAATCTCATGTTGATGTTATTAATGCTTTGATTACTATGTATGTGAAATGTGGAGATGTTTATAGTGCGAGGTTGTTGTTTGATAAGATGCATAAAAAGGATAGAATTTCTTGGAATGCGATGATTTCAGGGTATTTTGAGAATGAAGAGTTTTCAGAGGGATTGAATTTGTTTTTGATGATGCAAAGTCTTGAAATTCAGCCAGATTTGATGACTATGACTAGTGTGATATCTGCTTCCGAGCTTCTCGGTGATGAGCAATTAGGTAGTGCAATTCATGGTTATGTGATTAAAACGGGGTTCTGTGCTGAGGTTTCAGTGAATAATTCATTGATTCAAATGCATTGTAGTGTTGGGAATTTGGTGGAAGCTGAGAATTTGTTTTGTAGAATGAAAGTAAAAGATGTTGTGTCATGGACTGCGATGATATGTGGTTACGAGAAGAATGAATTGCCGAACAAAGCTGTAGAAAGTTACAAACAAATGGTGGTCGAGGGTGTGATTCCTGATGAGATCACGATTGCCAGTGTTCTATCTGCATGTTCCTCTTTAGGACTTCTTGATACAGGTATTAAGCTTCACAAACTTGCTAACAGAACGAGGCTTATTCAGTATACTATAGTGAGAAACACCCTTATTGAAATGTATTCAAAATGTAGGTTAGTTGATAAGGCATTGGAAGTCTTCAAACAAATACCAGAAAAGAATGTTATATCTTGGACTTCGATGATTTTTGGGTTAAGAATTAATAACCGCAGTCTCGAAGCTTTAACATTATTTCGGCAGATGAAGTCAAGTTTAAAACCCAATTTAGTCACACTAGTTGCTGTTCTTTCTACCTGTGCTAGCCTAGGAGCTTTAATGTGTGGGAAAGAAATTCATGCCCATGTTATAAGGAGTGGTTTGGATCTCGACAAATTCTTACCAAATTCACTTATAGATACGTATGTTAGATGTGGAAAGATGGATTATGCTTGGGTTCAGTTTGAAATGTACGAAGAAAAAGATGTTTCTTCTTGGAATATCATGTTAACAGGATTTGCAGAACGAGGACAGGGAAAACAGGCGTCTGATCTTTTTCGTAGAATGGCAGATGAAGGGATGAATCCTGATGAAATTACTTTTATTGCTCTGTTATGTGCGTGTAGTAAGTCGGGGATGGTAAATGAAGGTTTGGAGTATTTTAACATCATGAAAAACTTATATGCCATTACCCCAAATCTAAAGCACTATGCATGTATGGTAGATCTACTCGGTCGTGCCGGTTTTCTACAGGAGGCTCTTGAGTTTATAGAAGATATGCCTCTGAAGCCTGATCCTGCTGTATGGGGAGCACTGTTAAATGCTTGCAAGATCCACAAGAACGTCGAACTTGGAGAACTTGCGGCAAAATACATCTTCGAAATGGACTCTGAAAGTGTTGGGTATTATTTACTTTTGTGTAATCTTTATTCTGCCGTTGGGAGGTGGTATGGAGTTGCTAGCGTGAGAAAGCTAATGAGCGAGAATGGGTTAACTGTTGATCCTGGTTGCAGTTGGGTGGAGATTAAAGGAAGTGTCCACGCTTTTCTAAGCGGGGACGAATCTCATCCCCAGATCAAGGAGATAAAGGGAGTTTTAGAAGGTTTGGATGAAAGAATGAAGAAAGCAAGTTCTGAAATTCTTGGTAGTGCTAGCTTAATAGATAAAGCTGAGACTTCGAGAGCAGATATCTTTTGCGGGCACAGCGAGAAACTGGCTGTTGGCTTTGCACTGATTAACACTATTCCAGGTATGCCCATTCGTGTGACAAAGAACCTATATATGTGTGGAAGCTGTCATAGTGCAATGAAGTTCATATCTAAGATTGTTCGCCGAGAGATAACAGTTCGAGATACTGAGCAGTTTCACAATTTCAAAGATGGAATCTGTTCGTGTGGAGACGAAGGGTACTGGAGAAAATTAAGCGAGTAAGAAAGACAGTAATTCTGACTTTTCACTTTCTAATCAGCTGCTGGTTAAGTTTGTACAAGAACTTACAGAACAAAACATTTCTCATACTGGTAAGACACTTACAGTAGCTATACATTTATGACTCTTGGTCCATTTGGTATGCGATAATGTCGGTTTCACCTTCAAAAATCAGAAGTCGGTCATACTACAAACAATGACAGACACCATTGCTATGAGTTGAAATCTCAAACAAAAGTTGTTCGGGGTGAAAGAAAGTTACTGCGGATTGGTCTCTCTCATGTGGTCCTGTGTACTAATTAAACACATTGTGGAATTGTAGTTCAATAATTAAAACTACAAAATGTTGTACTTTTGTATAAATTTCAGAAGGGATTCATCCCCAATTTGTGATCACTTGGGGAAATTTTTACCAATAAAAGGTATATACTGGTGATTGAAACTGTTGCTGGAGTTGGCTTTTCCCACCGGATTAGGCAGTAGTTCATTTTGTGATTTTTATTTTTTATTTTTATTTTTTGAAAATTTAAATGTATTAAGGCACCAAGAAAATAACAGGAGGATATCAAAATTGTTGGTTGCCCTGATGTTCTTTTTGTGATGTGGTTTGATGCCTTTATGGTCTTTTTAACTTTTTAATTCCAGCAGTTCCTCAAATGCGCTGAACACTTCAATGAAGCTAAGGTTGGAGCTGCAATACATAGCTCACTTCGTAGGTGATCTTTCGCTCATCGTGTTAAACAACTTGGGCATTAAGAATCAGAGCTGTGGTGTTTTTGTTCGTCGGACTTGTATAGCATTTAATTCAAACTTCAATTATTTGACGTGTAGTTTTGCACTTTTCCTGCCTATATGCAATGACTTTAGTCAATGAGTATTGACCAAAATATTAAAGTTTGACCTTTTTATCAAAGCTGGTGAGAAATAATGGCTTAGAGTAACTTTAGGACTTCTAAAAAGTAAAAAGCTTGGAAATTAAGTTGGTCAAAAAATTGGAAAAAGTTAACCATTCTTAAAGCAAAAAAAAGAAAAAATTAATTTGTGAGATTTTTTTCTACTTCTAGTATTTAAACACTTTTTAAGTGATATACTAACAAACAAAAATTAAAAAATCAAAATGAGTTACTATAGTCTTAAAAGTCGATCAATAATTGTGCAACCAAACGAGTGAAATAAAGATGAACATTAATCGTATACTAAACTAGACTTAAACATTTGGATTTTGGCGGGAGCCTGGAAGTAAAAGGTTTGAATTCTGCCTATAAATATAGGAAAAGCCAAAAATTAATGTTTATTGATACATGTGAGCTCGTCAGTCTACCAGATTGAAAACAGATAATTTATCATCAAACTCGACTAGTTGATGGGGAATTTCCATATCATGGGATATCCTATATTTTATTGCAATTAAAGAGTATAATACTGCCTCGGACTCCGAAAAATGATATTTTTAATTTTTCATTTTTACTTAAAAATAGTTTAAAATAAAAAAAAGTAAAAATATTATTTCTTGGGACAGAAATATTACATAGGTTATGTTGTTACCCATTTTAGTACATAACGATTCAGTAAACATGCACTTTTTAATCGTAGGTTTTATATGTATTAATGTGCATCTTTATAATAACAAATCTGACGACTTAAACAGTATACGCTTATGGTGCACTTGAGTATGTGTCTGCACTCATCGATATTTGTGATTTTTCTATCCTAATAATGCATATACGTGGTTGGGAAGTTAATAGCAAGTATTAACTAAAGCCTAATTTCATTATCATTATCATAACACACTCAACTTAACCACTTGATAAATAAAACTGAATTGATATTTGAATTTATGAAGAAAATAAATTATGTAATAATGACTCACATAAACAACTACAGAAATATATGTTATTGTCAATCAGAATTTTGAGAAAAGATAAACTATATTAACAAATAAAATAAAATTGAATGTTGTTGTCACTTTCTTATTCAATTACATCTTCTGGAGTCTAGATAAGGGCATTAGGACCCCCATCCCCATCCAATTGAGCAAATTTAGATTATTTTTAATATGGTGATTTGGACATTTTGATAATTATTTCCTAACCTATGGATGCCTGAACCCAAACTGATAAAATGCCATCAACAAGTTGCAAATTCACTAAAGTGTGTATAATAAGCTCAAGTTTGCTAAAAGAAAATAAAAATTAAAGCATTCAAGTTTACTATTTGTCTACCAAATCAATTGATGGAGCTTCTAATTTAGATCTTGTAAACTAGTAAGTGAAGTCTAATTAGTTGGTGGCACTTGTTAAAATAAAATCTGCAAAAAAATTTAGTACCATCCATCAAAACAATGGTGGTTATATTACGCCCACAGAATGAAATTTCCCGAATTAATTTTACAAAAATTTAAAATCATGATTTTAAATTAAATGTGAAAACCATGGACTGTCAAAAAATTTCTGTAATAGTCAAAGACTAAATTTATTCATTTTAATAAAATTTCAGAAAACATGACTTTAAATTAACTGTAAAAATTATGGGCGAATAAACCTGACATTAACACCCGGTGACCCGGGTACTATATTTGTGTTTTATTTTTTCAAGACTTTTTTAGTTGGATTAATTCACGAGAGTGCCACCCCAAGGCACATATGATACGTGTATATGCATAATGGTCATGCATGTCAAAGCGAGATGGATGCATAAATACATCATTCTTCTTCTGATGCATAAATTTGGCAAATCATAATCACCCACCCCACCTTATTATAATCACTTGTTTTGTTGCTTATATCATCAAAATCCCCATCTTTCTCTACACTCCACAGTCTTATAATGTTATTATTATAATTCCCTTTCACATAATTCTTCTTTCTTCTCTTCTCTGAGTTCCTCCTCCTCCTCCTCTCTTCTCCTCCATGAATGATAGCCGGCAACCCAGTTCATGACAAACTTTTTGAGTCAATCATATGATATGGAACCATCATATGATTTTGGCATCTCAGTTGGAAGTAACATCAACTCTGTCGACAATTATTTCCATAACGAGAAGTCGACACCGGAGGTAGATGGGTTTCTCGCTTCTGATGCGGTTCTTTACTCAATGATTTCCGAGTTGAATCAGTCCTTACCTAATTATAGTACTGCATCTCATCTATCAAGTTTTCCAACTGATCTAGAGCTTATAGATGCATTAATCCCAACGCCTGAATTATTAGATCCAGTAGTCGGTAACGTCGTCGCCTGGACTGAGAACAGCTCAAATCATCAGCATCAAATTAATCAAGCACCACTACCGGCCGCACAACAACATCAAATGACGACGACTAGCCAAGTTTCGCCGAAGAATAACGAGATTGAAATGTCATGCGAACAGTCTTTCGAGAACGTGCCCAAAATCGGACTTGTTTCGGCATCATCATCGTCACCTGCAGAGGCTACGGAAGAAGAAGATCCCAGTATCAGGTTAGTACATTTGCTGATGACGTGTGCAGAGTCAGTCCAACATGGCCACATCTCATTGGCTGCAGCTTTGATAGAAGAAATGCGTTTTGTGTTGACACGTGTCAACACACTTTGTGGAATCGGGAAAGTGGCTGGACCATTCATAGATGCACTAGCTCGACGAGTTTTTAGTCCACAAGAACGATTCTTACCAGAAACCGATTCGACTCAGGAGAACGAGTTCTTGTACCATCATTTTTATGAAGCTTGTCCTTTCTTAAAATTTGCTCATTTCACAGCGAATCAAGCAATATTAGAAGCATTTGAGGGTCATGATTATGTTCATTTGATAGATTTTAATCTAGTTCATGGTCTTCAGTGGCCATCCTTGATTCAAGCTCTAGCTCTACGTCCCGGTGGACCACCGTTCTTGAGGCTGACTGGAATCGGTCCTCCATCAACAGACGGGAGTGACTCGCTTCGTGAAATCGGATTACGACTAGCCGAAGTAGCTTGGTCAGTCAATGTCAAATTCACCTTCCGAGGAGTGGCGGCATCGCGGCTCGATGATGTAAAACCATGGATGCTACAAGTTAAGCCAATGGAAGCCGTAGCCGTAAATTCAATAATGCAGCTTCATCGGTTATTAGCAACTGATCCAATCCGTGGATCACCAATTGATACAGTACTAAGTTGGATTCGAAGCTTAAACCCGAAGATTGTGACGGTTGTTGAGCAAGAAGCGGACCATAATCAACCTGGATTCTTAACCCGGTTCACAGAAGCTTTATATTATTATTCCACAATCTTTGATTCCTTAGATGCTTGTGGACTCCAACAAGAAAAGGCTTTTGCAGAGATGTATATACAAAAGGAAATATGCAATGTGCTAAGTTGCGAAGGTATTAGTCGGGTTGAACGTCATGAACCGCTGATTAAATGGAGAAACAGACTCGTAGAAGCAGGGTTCGGACCGCTACATCTCGGTTCAAATGCTTTGAAACAAGCAAGGATGTTATTGACATTGTTTTCAGCTGAAGGGTATTCGGTTGAAGAGAATGATGGTTTCTTGACATTAAACTGGCAAAGCAGACCTCTCATTGCTGCTTCGGCTTGGCAACCCTTCGCATCAAATTAGTCCGGCACCACCATCGCCACCACTGTCACTCCTACAGTAAAAATAAAAATACATGTAATTACAGGATTGAAATGTACTTTTGATTGGAACCTACTGAGTTATTTATCGTTATGATGCTTATTTCATTTTGCAAAAGTCTGGGCTTGCCAAATGTTTCAAAATGCCATCAAATTATTGCCTAAAGAAAGTAATGCACTTGAGTTGAGAGGTGGATTCTATGTCAGCAATGCAGGTCAAGAATAGACTAACTGTGTGATGGTATATGGATCCTATGAATGAGGTGACCGTTTTCAGTTCCTTTCTCATTACTTAAATAAGAGGTCAGTCTCTTTTTACAAGAGGATGAGTGTGGATCAGTGACTCACTAAAGATTCTTCGACTACTTTTTCATCGTTATAACAGGTATCAGATTTCATGGGGTATTACTAATGGATCTTATGGATCCAGTGTTTTGTTTTATACCCATGGATTATGATACTCCTACATCAGTGATGTATTTTTTTCTTGAGTGGACCGGGAAATTGCAGTTTTATGTACCCAAAGGGTGAAACAAACATTATACTGTATTTTCATAATGTTGAGAAGTATGAAACATGGGATTATAGTACAATGTTCGGCAAAAAAAGATGACAAAATGCAACCTTATTGCGAACATTTCTAAGGGATGGTGGGATTCAATGCCTTATTTCTAGGGTTGTCAGTGGGTACCATTATCTGAAACCATAATCGGGTGAATTGGATTCGGGTTCTAAAATTGGACTTATTAGCAACTTAGGATTCGACGGGTATTATCCGATTGGACCCAACATCTTAACGGGTCCTAACGGGTATTATCTGTGGGTATTGGGTATCCGAATATTTGTCATTTTTTTATTAATTTTACCTAAAATTCAAAGACTTTGTCTAGTTTTGTTTGGATCTTTTTAAATTTTTCATTTATTTTCTTAGATTTAATCTTTAATTAGAACATTTACATACATGTAGCAATAACTTTATATAAAAATTATTCGTTTCAAACCAGTATAAAGAATTTAAAAAAAATTATAGTTAATTATAAAAGATCCATTAAATATTTGGATCCGACGGATATGTAGGTTTTTAATAGGGTCCGGTTTCGGATCCACTAAGAAACTGGACCCGATTTTTATAAATAGGGTCCGAATTCGGATCCGGTATTACCCAGAAGGATCCGAGCCCATTAACAATCATAATTATTTCGGTATTAGATTCTTGTTCTCCCCTAAAAAATTCATTAATTTCTGGATTTAAATTTAGTTGCCATGTTATGGCGTGTGTCAAATATGTTTATAGCCTGTGTGGTAACCGAAAGCACAATTAATTTTTAGATGTTAAAATCAAAGTATTTTTATTTCACAAAAATATACCTTTTTTGCTTATAGATGTTGAAGCTTAGTCATAGACCCACACTAATTTTTGACCCTCTAACATAATTAATTTAAAAAATTACTATTTGGGTCATCCAAACACTAATTAATGTTTTGGTATAATATGTTGTTGTTTGGGAAAAATATATGGTTTGGCTCGTCAACTCATATATATTTTTTTTATCTGTAATTCTTTTTTAAAAGTTAGATAAATTTTAAACTTAGATTAGTGGTATCATCATCCCAATAACTTCATCATTGTATTAAAGTGATATCGGCCGTAATAATTTAATCAGTCAATATGCTAAAACGATCCGATGGATTAAGTGACCTACTGATTGTGATGTTTGTTAAATGGAATTGAGATTTGAGAGGTTAGGGAGTTACTCAAATCACAAAGACTGAAACCTCCCTATCTAGGGGAGCAGAATCATCTATACTTCACGTGCTAACGTTCCCCAAGTTTGTTTGGCTGACAAAATGATCATATATCTCATCACATCATGCCTGCTGGGGCCATTGCCCCCACTTGAGTAACTACATTTGAAGGGACCATCAAAAAATAATACTCACGTGGAAATTAGTCAGTGTACTTATTCTTCTTCTACTGCTGCAACTACTAGTATCCCGTGATTGATCTTTCCTTAATTTGATCTCAATGGCCTACTCTCTTATCTGTCTCTTTGTTTGGCTGAATGTCTGTCTGATTGAAACTTGTTTTACTAGTATTGAACATGAGCTCGTATCTTGTGGAACCTTAAATTATTGAGGTTTAGGTTTAGGTCAGTGGGGGCTCGGGTTAGGTCAGTGGGGTTGGGTTGCATTCACTCAATACTTAACTAGAATTATGGAATCATTTATTTTTTTTTCAGTTTTGGTATTCCTTGCATTCTTGGGTCTTTCCGGAATCGGCAAAAACTCATCTTGCAAGCTGGATTTGAAATAAGATTGGGAAGAAAGGAAAGCCTGTTTGGAAATTGATTACCTATGCTGTAATTTTGAGTAATTTGGAAAGAAAAAGAAAGAAAACATTGCTTTTCAAGGCAGAAAGAAAAAGGTAGAGGAGATCGTTACAGATATCAAGTAACTTAACAATCTATTTGCGGGATTGAGTTACTAAAATTTGTAATGGCTTCACGCAGGGGCGGAGTCAAATAGGTAAAAAAATTAAGAGTAGGTAAAAGGATAAAAAAAAAACTTAAAATGGGTAAAAAAAGGGTTTAAAATAGATAAAATTGGGTTTGGGAGCCAGCCCCAGACTTCACGGCAACCGACCTCATGTATAATTGCGATTCTCCTGAGATTTTGATATTTTAACTTGTACAACGGTACAAACAAGATGCATATTTTCTTTTTTCAACCTAATCTGACTTTTTTCTTTCAATAATAAATAAATTTTGAATATTTCATAAAAATAAATAAAGTTGTACATCTATGTTTCTAGATAAACCATAAGGGTTTGTTAGGGAGCTCGGAAATAAGATAACATATCCTAGGATAGCATATCTTAATTTAATTTATGATAACCTTGTGATCGATCACTTTTAATATTGTTTGTTTAAAATTCTATCTAGCCTTGGGCTAAGTCAAAATTTGTGCTTGTAGGAGCAAATGTCAAGATAATTTTTAAAACAAATTTAAACCGAATTGGCGGCTCTATCCTTGATTAGGAAATGGGGAGAATATGTTTTTAGAAAAGACTCTTGTTATTTGCAATCCACTATTCTTATTAACCAATCCATATACTTAAACCAATCCAATTTTTTAAACATTTTTATTAGTACAATCCTATGGATTGGATTTAGTTTTTATAACTTTTAAAAACACACCTAATCTAACTTCTTCATCTTCTCCAACACATATATATGTTGAAGAAGATTTACCTGAATTTGGAGAAAATTGCACCACTGACCATTTGGTACGCACTCTTATTATCATAGAGATAAAGATTAGTAGAAGTGAAGAAGAACAAAAAAGAATAAAAAAAATGAAAAGGAAAAAGAAAAAGAAAATAGATTGGATTGGATTCATAAATTTTACTTTGATTTGATTTCTAAAAAATAGTAAAATTTTATTTAATTTTTTATTGGATTGTATTAATAATAATGGTGGATTGGAAATAGCAGGAGTCTTAGAAAAATACCATAAACCTAGCTTTTTAGCCTCCGAAAACTAAGGAATGATTAGCTATCTTTATCTCAACTTGGAATAAAATGAAAACAATTACTTGTAACCGTTTATTTTAGTGATAACCTAATTTAAACATAGTCTAAAATGGTAGCAATTTTACTAAAAATAGGACCACGTGTTCGAGAATTTATCCATTTATCAACCTAGTCGCCAATGGAAACGGATTGAGAGTTGGAAATAACCGAGGCTAGGGAGAAGGAAAATCAGACTTCTTTAGCAAATGGACAATCTAGAAAAAGATGTTGATCCTGAATTTTGAGAGTCAAATTATAGACATGCTTGGGAAATAGAAGGGCTATGAGTTTCTAGCCTATCCAAGGTAAATCCTTTCTGACTAATTTTCATTAGAAAAGTTTTATTGTTGGAATGACTGGAATATAGACCAGTTTATGTCACGTGAAATTTGAGCAGGCACTGAAAGATTGGCTCACTATAAAAATTATGGATGTTTTTTACTGAAAAAGATCCAGAAGCATGATATTTCCATCGAAGTATACGTGAGTTGGAAAGATGACGATATAAATATAAGATTTTTGGAACCGCATTTGGAGGGAAAGGGCTACATATCTTTTGGATATCCAAATACCTTCCGGAGATCAACTTTTTGACTTTTTGAGGTAAAAACTCTTCATTATCAATAAATTGTTGATCATTTGGTAATGTTGGATATCCAATTATCTAAATAATTTGGATGGATGAGCCATCTTTTATTTAAATTATATTATTTCCGTTTTAAAGAAAATATTATTATTATTTTTTATTTTGATTTATTTTTAGATTAAAATAAAAAAGTGATTGTAACATTTTTGATAAAACGGAGGGAGTATAATTTTCTTTGATGAATATAAGGCATTTTTTTTATACTAGTCCAAACCCACAATAGATTAGATTTTTTTTTTTTTAGTATTCGAGGGGCGTAGAATTTAAAAAATATTTTGCTTTTAAGAGTTATGTTCATTGTTAGTAAGGTTCCAAAATAAGTCGATTTGCCATTTTAGTAAGAAGAGCTATACTAAATTGGTGGGGGTTTTGAATTTTAAATCTCCCTTGAGATTTAGGCTTGTAGATATTCGACCAAGCTTTGACTAACCTCCTTTCCACTGAATTGGTTTTTGTTCCATTAGAATTTTCTTTGAATACAATCGAGTTAGTTAAGAGTGGATTTTAGAAGAGCTAGATACTGCATTGGTAAGTAAAACAACCCACCTGAATAACACCAGTTTCTCACTAATTTAGAAACCTGGTTTAGGGGCTCCTCAATTCATAGAGGGGCTCCTCATATAAGACGAAATAGAGACATTTGAAGTAAAATTCAAAAACCCATTATCCATAATATTTTCATAATGGCTAAACCACCCCTGATTAGTTAGTATTAGTAAAACTAATTAGCTAATAGATTAGGGTAAACATAACTAATCTTAAATAATCTTATACTTAATGAAATCAAATAAAAAAAAATCTTTTTGGTTTGGTGGGAACAAAAATTAGAAGAAATGTAAGATAATTTTGTAGGTTTTTTTTAAAAACCCTAGATTTTGATTCAATCAACTAGAGTAGTGAGGTATACCTCTAACTTAAACTCTTGGTCTTTTAATGGCTCAAATTTGTTGAAATTGCGTTATAAAAGATGATTATTTTTTTATTCAGAGAAATTTACGGTTGGATTTTCATGTCGAACCCAACCGTAAAAGCCATTTACGGTTGGGTGTTCTTCCCAACCCAACCGTAACCGTTAGTTCAGGATGAACACCAAATTGTAACATTTTTACGGTTGGGTTTTAGCATCAGACCCAACCGTAAATAATCTAAATAAAAAATTCTTATCCAGGATGATTTACGGTTGGGTTTTGACAATCAACCCAACCGTAAATACCAATTGTAGTTTTACTTCCAGATAATTTCAGCCAATATTTACGGTTGGGTTTAGGCTTCCCAACCCAACCGTAAAACATCCTTTGGAGCATTGAGTTTAAGGTAAAATTGGGGTTTAAAAATTAATTTTTTAAACTTAATCAATCATTTTAACTAGATTGAAGTTAAATTGGGTCATTCAAACAAAGAAAAACCGAAAACAACACAAGTACTAGAATCCAATTTTGAATGATCCAGGAGAATTTACGGTTGGGTTTTGGCTGAAAACCCAACCGTAAAATTGATATTCATATTAACGGTTGGGTTTTCAGCCAAAACCCAACCGTAAATATGATTTTTTTTTGTTTTTTGACTTGATTTTTCCTTTGCTTGGTTTCCGACTTGAAATTTTTGTAAATAAAACACGAGCTAGACAAATTAAAGATAAAAACTTTCTCATACATTCTAACTAAAGTTATATAATGTATATAATACACCCACAAAAAAAAAAAAAACTTAGTTTGACGCAATTGTTATAATAAACATAGAGTTGGGGAGAAGGAGGAGGGGATTGTCGATGAGTTTGACGAGCTCTTTTTTTGCTCTTAGGACAACGAGTACGAGGAGCAGCACCACTGCCACGAGTACGAGCACCAGCACGACCGCCACGAGTACGAGCACCACGTTGCACATCCTCGGCTTCATCATGTGTATCTTCATCACTAGGTTGCAGCTTGGTTTGGACATATCCAGTTTGGCGGAGAGTTCGACGGGGGTTGCACATCACGAACCCAAACGGATGGTACAAAGGCCCGTCGTAGCCTGTCACGTCCGAGAATTGACGTAAATCTTCAACATCTCCATCATCATCTATGTTAATCTTCACATAAGGATCAAAAACAACATCTTCAACGGTGAAAGCATCAATTTCACTTCTCATTTTTGCTATCTGCACTTCTTTATGCTTTTCCTGAGTACCTGTGAAGATGAAAATTTCTTTCCTGTAGGTCCAGTACCATCACCGCTCGACTTCGTTTTAGGATCCAGGCTCGGAAAGTGATCATAGACCCATGCCTATGAAGATAATAAATATTAATATAAGATAATGCGCAAAAAAAAATATGAATATAAACATTGAAATTCCAATAATAAATTACCTGAAGAAGACCAGTATTCCCGGCAATCTCAGTTCTCCTAACCCTCGAAGCTTTTCTAAGGTTGGCAAGTAGGTAAGCCAGGGTGGAAGTTCCCCATGAGTACTCATGCGTCTTCTGGAGATCATCCGTCAACCACTGTAGAAAGTGAGTGTTGACCCTGTTTCCTGAGTTGTTTGCAAAGAAGATGGTGCCGAACATATATAGCAGATACACTCTGGCTGTTCGCATAGCTCTGGTTTTATCTATGACGACCCCATCCTTTTCCAACTTTCGGGTTCCTCCAAACTTCTCCCTGAGACTACGCAACAAGATCTTATTGGTCATACCTAGACCTTTCTTTGTTGCTGCCCCCGGTTTATCTCCACAAGCCAATTTAAACTCTGATTCGGCTTCTCTCTTCTCCCATCCAAGTGTATCTTTGAAAAGGACACAAAGATCACTCCATGACATTTTGTTGTCAAAATCTTCATACACAGATTTACCTTCCACTGGTAAGCTAAGAATTGACTGGACATCATCCGGCGTTATTGTCATCTCGCCGAATGGGAGATGAAACGTATCGATTTTAGGCCAATAACGTTCCCTGAATGATGTGCAGGTGACACTATCATACTCCAACATCGAATTGGTAATTCCGGGAGCTAACCCGGTACCATTTACGAGAACTTGGACGGCCATACATTCTTCAGCTAAGGGCCAATGTTGAGCCCTTTGACGAACCAATTTCTTGATCGCCTGTGTATGATCCTATAAAGAATAAAAACAATTTTTTTAACTTGAAGTTAAACAAACGGAAATTTAACAAAACAAGAGAAGTTTTTAGATTAATACCCTCGTCTCAGCAACTTTGGCATCCCATGAATGGGGATAACCAAATAATATAGCAGACCTGTCTGGGGCCTCACCCCAAGGTCTTCCATTCCTCTTCTTAGGCCACAACACGTCTTTGCCTTTGGTAATATGCTTCCCTTTCGGTTCTGGCTGCTTCTTTGGCTTTTTTTTCCTTCAGTCTTGGTTCAGTAGAAGCAACAACAATTTCTTTACCTTTTCCTTGAGGGACAAATTGTTCTCTGTCCGTCTCTTCTTCCTCACATTGTTTCTCTTGTGGTGGTTCTCTAATCACAAGAGCACCTCCACTGAACACAGGTAGATCTTCCAAGTCTTGGAAAATATTATATTCCTCTTGCGCAAGTATAGGAGAACTACCACCCCCTACCTCAAAAGTCGTCTTATGGCTCTTTCTCAAGCCTCTATTAGCTACCCCTAAATGAACTCCGTGGCGAGGGGTTGGAGTGTGAGAAATAGGTGTTAAATTATTACCCCTATTCTTCTTATATTTCCTTCAACATACAAGCAATACAAGTTAGATAATTTCCAAGCAATTCAACTCAAACAACTTCAATTTGAAAATTCAGAATTTTTTACGGTTGGGTTCACATATAGAACCCAACGGTAAATAATAAACATCACCTACACAGGAGAATTTACGGTTGGGAATTGACACTCCAACCCAACCGTAGATAATCCTCACCAAAAAATTTAACTAACCAGAAGCATTTACGGTTGGGTTTTCCAATCGAACCCAACCGTAAATAATCCTCAACAAAAAAATTTTTACATATACAGAAATATTTACGGTTGGAAAAATGAATCCAACTCAACCGTAAAATTCAAGTAAAAAAAATTGTGCAAATTTTTTTACGGTTGGGTTCAAAATCGAACCCAACCGTAAAATTTCATCTTCATCTCCTACCCTTTTATTTACGGTTGGGAAAATTAATCAAACGCAACCGTAAAATTCAAAAAAAAAATTGGGCAAATTTTCTTACGGTTGGGTTCAAAATCGAACCCAACCGTAAAATTTCATCTTCATCTCCTACCCTTTTATTTACGGCTGGGTTTTGAGAAAAACCCAACCGTAAAATGAAGAACAAACCAGTTACGATTAGGTTTTTCAATCGAACCCAACCGTAAATTCTTCTGTAACCAATTTTTTTTAACAAAAACAACAATCAAACAAGAAAATCAATCACTTTTGGGTTCTAAAAATAACATGGGGTTTGTTCAATACCTTAGATACACCATTGTTTGTTGTTTCGGAGTTTGATTTTGATTGTCACCACCGATTTGTTCTTCAATCTCTTGATTAGGTTGAAAAGTTTGATTTTGGTTGGCATCACTACTACCTTCTACACCTTTAGTATGATTCTTCATCACGATTTTTGGAGTTTAATCAACAAAGAATTTTTCGAATCGAAGATTAATCGACGAGGAATTTCAATGGAGAAGTTGAAATTGGAAAGGTTGGGTTACGGTTGGAAAAATTTAAGTTTTGAGAGAGTTTTGATATGAAATTGAAATTGGAAAGGTTTTGTTTTTGTTTAGGTTTTAATTGATCGAAGGACGAATTAAACTTTTTCATTGATAAAAGGAAAATATGGACATTTAACATAACCCCTAAAACACCCCTTAACTCATTTTTGAATCACCCTGCCTCACATTGAAACCCCTCTACAAATATGGGAGCCCCTATATGAGATTACCTAATTTAACTTCACACTATGACATTAAATACATCACACGTTTGTGCAATAGGCAAATTAAATATATGAACTTCACTAGTTCAGCCAACTAGACCGTCTCCATAGAATGGGGATCCTTAACAATGGATTTAGGCATTTATCATTGACGACCCAACAAGCATAAAAAATAAAAGCTAAAGCTATTATTAGAATCTCCTTGATGATCCAGATATTTTTGTAGAGATTACATAATAAAACAAAATAAAATAAAGTCAACTATAATTGTTCTTATCCATGTATATTAAATAATGGCCAAAATGCACTTTAAAAAGCTTGGTTTAAGAGGAGTTCAACTTAGTCGATTAAAAAGAAAAAATCAAACTATTGAAAACCCAAAATCAACTAGGTACCTGGCCGACTGTAAAAGTTGGAACCAATTGGAAAGTTTTGATTATGCCAATTGTTCAAACAAGATGATTGTAAAAATCGAAAAATCTGCTAGGTTAAAATGAAGAGCAATATTCATAATCGGTTAGGTCCAACCTAATCGAACTAGCCGACTTTGTTTAAAAGTTTAAATATTACATGTATTTTTTAACTGGAGACTTAATCAACTGAAAGACAACAAACAAAAAGAAAACGGTTAGTTGAAATCGTCTAGGTTAGATATTTGGAAATGAAAATAGATTGTGAAGTAAATTAGGTTTTAAACATAAAGTTAACCTAGTCACTTCTATGATCCTAAGAGCATCCACAGTGGGACGAGTATACCAAACGATCAAAGAGTAAAATTTTTACTCTTTACTCCACTTGAAACGTAACGGTGCAGGAGTAAAATTTGATGGGCGGTTGTCTAAGCTAGCGTCTGGAGTTGGACGCACGGCTAGATATACGTCTGTTGAAACGGGCGTACGCCTATGAAAACGCTTGGGTGAAGCGGACATTTGATGAACGCTCGATGGGAGGCTTAACCAAAAAGAACGCCTGATGATAGACGCACCCCTACATGCACGCCCCAGAGACAGGCGATCTCTTAGCCGAACGCCTAATGGGGCGGAATCATAACCAAACGCCCGGTCATTTTTCTACACGTGCAGCTGGTACGTGTTTCAGCTGAGACGGGCGCACGCTTAGACATCCGCTTGAATCATCAGGCGCTTCCCTAGCCGAACGCGCGTCTCACCAGGTGGAGGGCTAGGTGAGAGCCTGATGGGACAGACCAATATATTCCCGCACTTCTCTCTTCTCCCACTCCACAGTTTCGTTTTCTCCTGAAGACTTCACAAACACAAATAGACGCACTCCAATCCAGCCGCCTACCACTCAACTCATTTCTCCCTCCAAATCAATCTCAACCTCTTTTTCAAATCTGCAAAAGCTTGGCATATTTGATACAAGTAATCTAAGTTAGGATTATTTCAAAGCAAGCAAGGTAATAAATTTAAACTTTGATATAAATTGTAATTGATTTTATAGGTTTAGATTATGATTTATTATAATGTTTTGTTAATTAAATTTGTATATATATGTTTAAAGATTAAACATATGATTATGAAATAGACATATTAGGTTTTAGAAATTGTAATTTTGGAATTGGGTATATTTATAGGGTTTATGGAAGTTGTAAATTTGGTATAAAAATTGATGAGAATTTGTTGAATTGAAGTTAGAATTGATTAAGTTGTTGGTTAATTTGAGTTGGGTTGTGGTTAATTTTATAATTAATTGACTTGATTGTCTTTGAAATTTGGGAATTAAGAATGTTTATGTTTTATAACGAATGTTTATGGAATTATAGAATTAGGGAATTATGATGATTTTTTGTACAATTGATGATTTGATTAGTAGTGGACTATTTTGTGAATCATGAATTTTGTAATTTGGAGGATTTATGTATGTTTGTATATTTGATTATCTAATTAGATAATTACTTTTGTAATGATGAAATTATTATTTTGTGGATTTATGGATTAATGTAGAGTTTTATATTTGTGCATTGTGAGGATTACTCTTGATTTTGAAACTTGTATGTATTGTTTGCACAGATGTTGAGCAATATCACATCGAGATTCGTTGGTCGAAAAAAGAGGAACAAGAAAGCTAAAACTGTTGAGGATCCAGAAGTAGACCCTAGTACTGAAGAAATGGTCGATGTTCCCAGGTTGCCGAACTATACTGTTGTGGAAGATGCTCAGGGTCACGTATCGACGAATATTACATATTCAACCGATTCAAAATTCATGTATTTACATCGTGGTTCCCTCAAATCGGTCATTCAGACCTATGCAGGTATTACTAAATAAATCCCTAGGATTAAATACATTATTGAAAAGGCGGGATGAGACCGTTTACTGACCATGGATGTAGTAGATCCGTCACATGCATTGATTGACTATATTGTTGAGCATTTTGGGGATACCACGAACACTTTTCACTTGGTGAGATTGGGTTCACACCGCTTGATTGGGTCATGTTGACAGGATTAAGTATTGGTATTGGTAGTGGTATTCTGTATGACTCGGCGAAGTACCAATTTGAATATGTTCGAGCGCATGTTTTTCCAGAAATAAAGATAGTGAAGTTTGTAAAAGAGAACATATTCCCAACCAATGGTTTTCAGATGCAATTACGGTTGCATTTTTGAGCACATATTTTGATCCAGGAACGTTGGTTGCGGCTAACGATGATAGCATACTTGCTGAGAGAGTGGCCAGAGCCTTTTGTATGTATGTTTTGGGATAAAAAAAAAATTCCAATGCAAAAAACTATATTGATGTTAGATGGTTAGCTTCTTTTGAGGATCTAAATGCAGTTGCCAATTATGACTGGGGTAGTGCTGCTTTTGCGAAATTGTATTTCCGTCTCGCCACATCTGGCAGGGGATAAAAGTCACTAGCCGGACCCTTCCAAATATTAGAGGTAAATTTCCTAGTCTTATTTATATTTCTTTTAAATATTTATTTGTTGTTAATTTATTTATTTCGTTGGTTGTCTTCACATTCTAGTTTTGGGGGTACGAATATCTGGGCATATGTCGATCAAAGAACCCAAGGAGTGAAAGTGAAGCAGTGTGGCCTAGAAGTTCTCGGTGGAAGGGTACAAGAAGGAAGAGTATTGATATTGTTCGGTCAAGGACTTTTCTTAATCATTTGATTGTAGACGGTGTGACCTGGTAACCGTGGGATTCCGCCTTCTTAGTCTTTGAAACTGATATTGGACGGAAAGCAACGGATCTCTCAGAGAAAATGGTTATATTCACTTGGCTAGGCACTGTGAGTTGATAATTTATTTTGATAGGATTGTTTTATATTTTCTTGGAATTTCGGTTAGTTGATTGGTTTATTTGTTGATAGTTATTTTCTTTTCACATAATAACGTGTATCTCGGAGAACGGTGTTGGAGGCAATACCATGCAACATGGGGCGTTCCCAGCAACCCGCCTACTCGTATTAGCAACCTGAACAATGACGAAGCTAACGAGCTGAGGGAAAACGAAGTGGTCTCTGCAAAACAATTAGTGTATGTTGTTAAGTATGATTTGTATTTGGAGTATTGGAGACATGTAACTAACTTGCAAAAATATGCCACCAAAGTCGATTGGGAGGTTGAAACATACGGGTATGTTGGTGACCGTATTAAACACAACATCCAAGAACCTGATGAACATGTATCCATTCCTCCTCAACAACAATTGCCATACGTAAGTATACAACAACCCACGGTTTTTTTTTAAGTATATAAAAATGGGTGAGAATGTGATTTAATTTTTTTCATAACATGTCGAAGCTTATAGTTTGGTTCAAGAATATGCTGATTTTACGCAAGAGTTTCGTAAGTTTACGTTAAATGAAACGAATGAGAGAATGGAGTTTATCATGGCAAAAGATGAAGAAATACGGGGTCAACAAACTCACATCAACAATTTGGAGTTACAACTGGCCCATTTTCGTCAACAACAACCACCCATTGGGTTTGACACTTTTTATCAAACTTTGCCACCACAAATGTGGAATACCATGGGTCAGGGATCATCATCAACAATGCAATCAAGTAACTACACATCCAGATCATCTTTTCCTCCATTTATGCCCCCGCGCTCAGCGTCCGGGAATCAAGATACAAATGCGTAGTCTTTCATTTGCATTGAATTGTCAGTTGTACAATTTTTTTTTTTGATATATCTTTTGTCAGATTTGAATTGCCATTTCAAAAGACTTTTCTTACATTTGCGTTTAACTGCTTTGTGTTGTCATCTCCAGAGATATTTTTAATCTTTGCTTTGTCCTTTATATATGTTTTGTATTGTCATTTCAAAAAGATATTTAATTTTTCTTTTGTCGTTTTTTCTTTTTGGTCCTGTCTTCTCAACCGACACTTCTTATGTTTGATGTGTCTATTCACCCCATTTGCCTCAACTCAGTTAATTTTTAAAATACCAAGAGTGTTTGGTCATATCAAAACTCAAAGAATTATCTTAATATGCCTATAAATTGAACACTCGATTCTCCAAGTATACAAACCAAAACTACAAACATCATCAACCAATGACATACTATGAGAATAACAATCACTATCATGCTTCTTGTTCTTCTATTCCTCTTCCTCCTCCTCCTCCTTCTTCTTCATCATCTAATGATGATGATAATAATAGTTTGTACTCATCAGACGAAGATTTGGTTGCATTGAGCCAAAATAACCAAGCAGTCACTTTGGGATTGATCGTTTCAACTACGAACTGGCCACATACTCGTATCCAAATACCAAGAGAACGTGAGGCCGGTGCAAAACTTCTCTTGAAATATTACTTTTGCAGAAATCCTACGTTTGCACCTAATATTTTTCGTCGGAGATTTAGAATGCGGCGAGAATTGTTCAACCGTATTTTGGAAGATGTTGTATCAGTAAATAATTATTTTATTCAAAAAAAGATGATGTTGGGATTCCTGGACTAACCCCTCATCAGAAAGTTACAGCAGCAATACGAATGTTAGCTTATGGATGTGCGGCCGATGCAATAGATGAGTACTTACGGATTGGAGAAACCACTGTTTTGGAAGCAACTCGTAGGTTTTGTAAGACGATTGTGCATTTGTATGAGAAAGAATATTTGCGCACACCAATTGAGCGTGATGTTGAACTGCTTCTTAATGAGAACAAGGATAGGGGATTTCCAGGGATGCTGGGTAGTGTAGATTGCATGCATTGGAAATGGGATAAATGCCCATCGGCGGAATCAGGTGCTTACACTGCGTACAAAGGGAGTAAAAGTATTGTGTTGGAGGCAGTAGCGTCATATGATCTCTGGTTTTGGCATGTATTTTTGGTATGCCTGGTTCTAACAATGATATTAATATGATGAATCGTTCTTATATTTTTTTAAAGCTTATCAACGGGAAAGCACCCCATGTGAACTTTGTTGTAAACGGTTATGATATGTGATATTATCTTGGTGATGGGATATACCCAGAGATTGCTACTATTGTGATGTCTATTAAACATCCAGATTCCCAGAAGAAACATAAATTTTTCAGCAATGCAAGAGGGTTGCCGAAAATATGTAGAGCGAGGCTTTGGTGTACTGCAAAATCAATTTGTCATCGTCAAGCAACCTGCAAGAATGTGGAATCCAGAAGTACTTACATATATCATGAAAACTGTTATCATTTTACATAATATGATAGTGGAGGATGAGCGTTTACCCGGTGATTGGCCACATGAATATGATCAACGCAGCAACCACTCACCGGTAAATATTTCGAAATAAAATACTTCTGAACTTTCGAGAATGAGAGTTGAGCAACGCCGACGTGCAGTACACAACAAAGATAGGCATATTCGCTTGCGAAATGACTTGATGAACACTTATGGTCAGATTTTGGTGAGGAATAACAATTTCTAAATCTTGCGGATAGGTTTTGTGGGTATATCTCTTGTAAACACGCCCGAGACACCACTCGGCCGCTAGGGGCAGCTAGGGGTTTAAAGGTTTGTTGCACATGCTAAGTGCATCCGCGATGCCTGTGAAAGTGAGTTTATGTCTATTTTTTTTGCTCTTGTATAATCAATATGCTTACTACATTGTAATGAATAAATTAACGGAAGTATCATAAATAACCAATATCACTTATTCAGAACAACAATACATCAGTAGATGTTAAGATATCTCACTTTTGCAGGAGTCGTGGTTGCACTAAGCATGTACAACATGCCTTTAAACCATTAGGTGGCCCCAATGGGCGAGTTATGTCTCGTGAGGGTTTACAAAGATATATACCCACAAAACCTATAATCAAACCTTCAAAGGGTGGTATGACGCCCTGGATGACGATCTAAACATCTTCGAAGAACAACCAACACAAAAGGGTTGTATTTTTCCATCACCCTTAGGATCTCGAAATGAGGTTGGTACATGAAATTTGAACCTTTCCATCTTCTTCATTCCTCCAGAGATCTGGAAACAACTTCATCATCAGTTTTATTCCTAAATCTTCTTTCATTCACCTTAGCGGTTAAAGTTGAAAAATGTAGTACTGCCCTACCTATTTCCTAAAATCGACAAAAAAGACCTGATATGTTTCGGTTATTGGGGTTCCCGGTTTCATTACAAAAGTTACCATGGATATATTCTAACCATTTCATGCTCATTGAACCATTCACCCGCCGTTCATGTCCCCTTGTTGGATAACATAATACTATGTTTCAACAAAGGGATAAATCTTCCTCTATGGTAAAATTCTCTGCATTAATACTAAAAGTTTCATAAGCCATAATTATTAAAAGGAGAGATAAAAATAATCTTTGTATTAGGTTATTTGAAATGTGAAAGGTGTGGTTTCGAAATGGGAACGAAATGGTATAAATTCATTTATAGGTATATCAAAATACAAACCAAAATATAGTCGTTGATCGGCGGTAACAAATCTCAACGGCTATCTGTATAGGCGCTCGCCTACGCGCACACCCCATACACAGGCGCTCTCTTACGCGCACGCCTACTACAGGCGTTAATCCAGCCGAACGCTTGATTTTAGGTGTGCGTCTGGCGTTACGCCTGATGGGGCATCCTCTTGGATGAACGCCTGATGGGGCGGAGTTTTGGTTCACGCAGGTCTGATGAGACGCACGTCTAGATAAACGCCTGGCACCAGACGGAGAACCAACGTCACGCCTAGCAAGGGGCGCAAGTCTAGGTTAACGCTACACTATATTTGGTGTTTGGTCCAGAATTTTTACTGTTTGGGATCAAATATGATCCCAGAACTGGACCAAACCCAAATATACTCGCCCCACTACATTTGGTTTTGGACGAACCAAAGATCAAATTTGGGTTCGGTCTGTCATTTGCTCGCCCAACAGTGGGTGCTCTAAGATATCCTTTATCAGGGAAGGAGCCAGTTTAAAGCATGGGTGTACAGTTACATATCCGGTCAAGCTGGCTCCTAAGCCCAATTAATCTATTTTAGATCACTTTTAATTATTTTAGTCATTTTACATCCTTCAAAACTTGGTTTATTAGTAATTTGCATACCCATGAGGTAAAACTCGGCTCCGAAAATAACACGTCAGCCCCAAAATAAAAATCCACCAGCTCAAAAATAAAAAATCCTTCTTCTCTCGCCCCTGCCGGCCTGAGCTACGAATGAACCAATTGCTGTCCATATGGTGTTGCATAGCCGTAGATAGATGGGACAAAAAGAAAACCCCAGGCATCCCTAGACTCGTTTCGCTGACATATTCATTCATTGCTTTCTGCAGAAAAATATGTAATTTTGGTATCAAGTGGATGGGGTTTTAGAGAGATGAAATGATGATTTCAAATTTCCAATAACTAGAGTGGTGGGTTAGTGTATGAGCCATGAATTTAGTTGCCACTATAGAGCATGGAAATGGAGGTGTTCCAGAGAGTACATCAAGTATTTGACAAATGCTTCCACAGAAGAAGAGATGTGCACTATAATGAACCTGGTTTTGCCATCAATTCATCAATCACCTTCTTTATTGTTGTCTTTACTTGACTCTGAAAAGCAAAGCAAAGTCATTGAATTCCATTCAGTTTGATAGAAATTCAATTAGTATTTGGGAGAAATGTGTGGGTTTGGTTTGGTGGTTGGGTTTTTCAGATTTTTGTTAATGAAGCCCCAGTGCCCGTACGTACTTCCCTTCTTACTGAACTATGATTGGTTTTCATCCTGCAGATGTTTTTTTTATTATTATTATTTTCTGCACTGCAAAAGGGAGTACATAGAGCAAAGAAGAAGAAAAAAACATTTTGTTTTGTTTTGAAAGGGAAGTGGTGGTGGAGTGATTTTCATAGTGATTTTGCAATCAACAGCAAAGATGGTGAAGAAGGCAAGAAAAGCAACAAGTTCTAGGTCATCTTCATCGGAAGCTAGAGTTCCTGAGTTCTTCAAGAGCTTTTTCTCCCCTCAAAGCTTCTACAAAATGGTAAGCAGCGTATCTTTTCTGTGAGAGTGTGAAAGGATCTTTTTTTTTTTTTTTTTTTTTTTTTTTTGCTCAGTTACTAGACAATTTTTTCTATACTCATGTGTGAATAATTTGTTTATGTTATGAAAGGTAGTGAATAAGTGTGGTTTGTTATATGAGGGTGTCTCTGTGAGACCATTGGGGATCATAATATGCAACAAAGTAGTCCCATAGATACCTTGATACCCTGCACCTTATAAAAAGATTATCAACTCAGTGGAGTGATTTCACATCCTCTTTTGTTTAGATTATCCACAGTTGAGATTGCATTTTGAAGGGCTGACCAAGTAAGAATTTGCACTTCGGTAGGAACATGACTAACCCAGATGCATTTAGGAGAAATAGAGATTGGAGCTAGCTGTTGCCTGCACATCCATCGATAGCAGTCTTTTGTGGTAAAGCCAGAAGTAAAATGACAGACAATTTGGGTCTTCCACCTGATCCATCATAATGTATGAATCTTAGTTACAGTACTTCCTTAACGAGACAAATGCGATTTGTTTTTGCATAAAAAATCTCTGTTTATGAGTTGAGTTTTAAAACTCATCTTTGTCTCTAATTGTTATTGCGGAAAAGGGCTGTCTATTCTTTTATAATGGAAGGTAGTGAATGAGCTTGGTTTGTTATATGGAATGAAACAATGCTTTTTGTTTAAAGGGTAATGTCATATGCAGTCTAATTATAGTGTACGAGTACTTCAAGTTGTAGTTTGCTTGCTTAAAGTCATTGGGTGAATTAGTTTACTACATGAAATTTCAGTTGGATGGAGCTTTTTGCATACAACTAGGTAGTAGTGACTTATTTTTAAGATTGATGTCTGAATCTTAGTTACAGTACTTTCTTAATGTGGCAAATGCGACTTATCTTTGCAGAAAGTCCCGGTAGAGTTCTTGGAACAATTATATGAAATTCCTGGAATTTTTTCTTTATATGGTCCAAGTGGAGAAGTTTGGAGAGTACACTTACTTGAGATGGGTGATGGCTATTACTTTGAGGACGGATGGCAAGACTTTGTGATTGATAACTTCATGAGCAATAAAGATTTTTGTGTTTTTAAGCATTTTAAAGAGAATTGTTTACAAGTGCAAATATTTGAGCAAAATGGATGTGAAAAAGAATCTGCACTTGAAGCCAATTGCAGTCAAGCAACTACAACTAACTGTTCTGCAGGACACAAGGGAAAAAAGGCAGTGAAGAATCAAGATAATTTTCCAACATTTAAATGCCGAGCATCTACAATGAATTGTTGTACTGGACGCAGGGGGAAAAAAGCAGTGAAGGATCAAGGTAATTTCCCTACATTTAAATGACGTTAATTTATTTCTAGTTGTTCATCTTCTTTCAGTCTTCGTGGTTTATATATCAGTACTGTTATCATATGACTGAATCTTTTTGGTTATAGCTGAAAGATTAGGAGGACGTTTTATATCACAAAGACGTGACATCACAATGGAAGAAGAAAATATGGCACTGAATGCAGCACTGGGGTTTGTCTCTAACAAGCCATGTGCAATGATCACTATGCGAAAATCCCATGTTTATACCGGATTTTGTCTGGTGAGTTTCTGGTTTCCTCCTCTTTTTTTCTTTTATCAACAAAAGTTTATAGCATAAATGAATGAACAATAAGTGTTAGAATGAACTTGGTAACCTCTGCTACCTCAGGTCCAAAAGTATTACCAAATGAGCATAGCCTTTGGACACTGCAGTAGCAAGTGGTTGATTGTTCCAAATCCTGCCTTACATATATGGCACCTGAGTCTAAATTTATGGTTAATATTGATTGTTGTCCTGTTTTTATCTTTACCATCAATTTGTTTATTGACGCAGCCATTGCCACGCTCATTCTGGATGGAGCATCTTCCTGATCACACTCAAGATATGACTTTGAGGGATCCTCGTGGAAAAGCATGGGGTGTCAGGTTTTACGTGAATAAAACTTACCAGATTGGACAACTTACTGAAGGGTGGCGTAAGATTTCCTTCATAAACAACATTGAAGCTAGTGATGTTTGTATCTTAGAACTTGTAAAACCAAACGAGTTCAAGTTGCATATTTTCAGGGTCATAGAAGAGATCGTACCATTGAGAAGGCAACGTGATATTCAAGCTGAAACTGATAGTAGGTTTCAATAAAAAAAGAAAAGAAAGAACACCTATAGTATTCTGCTTCCAATGCATTTTCTATATGAACCAACTTTAGTATTTCTGAAAAATTAGGTTTCTTTTGGTTGTTTGAATAGGATGATGGATGACTGTAATATTGTTCTCCAGATTGTAGACCTTGACCAAACTTCATTTTAAGACTTAATAGTATGGTATTCCTGTTATTTTGATAAATTTTCTCTTTTAGTTTCAGTCTCTAATCTCAATAGTCAATACCATAACATGTACATAAATGAATAGACCTTGACAAACTTCCTTTTAGTGCATTTTCTGATGAAGTATGCAGAGCCAGTCCAAATTTGGCCACATGTTGTTGCCTGCAGCTTTCAGTGGCCAACATCGTGTTGCCTTGTTGGACCTACTCTACGCAAGTCATAAGCAAATGTACTAGCCGGAAAGAGCTCTAGCTCTACGCCCTGGTGGACCACCTTTCTTAAGACTAACCGGAACTGGTCCTCCTACAACAGATGGTCGTGACTCACTTCGTGAAGTCGGATTACGGCTATCGAAAACAGTTTGGTGGGTCAACGTCAAGTCACCTTCCGAGGAGTAGCAGTGTCACGGCTAGATGATGTAAAGCCATGGATGCTACAAGGCAAGCGTATAGAAGCCGCGGCCATAAATTCTACAATGTTTTGATTCATTAGATTCTTCACAGAATCTATTTAACAAACATATATTTCAACAATAACAAACCAAATTTACAATAATATTCAGGCTAAACAAGAGAATGATAAGAAGAAGAAAATGCAGGCTCACACACATGACAATAGAGTCCTATGATACATATACGCGGAAAGGAAGAACAAACTTTATATTTGGACAGCTTTCTTAAGAGTTTTGATGGATGATTTGATGAAATTGTTTGCGACAACATGATCATCCGGATCTTCATCAGACCCATTCACTACTGGTTTCCTCCCCAAGCATTCATTTTTTCTCATTCTAAGAATCACTGAAGGAGAATGTGGAATTGGCCTAAAAGCTCTGGCACTCTCACACCTCATAATTTCCTTGTCCCTTTCACTCCTTTCTCTTCTCTCTTTCCCTTGAAAGCTCTTTCTTCTCTCAATACCTTTTCCAACACTGTACATTCCACTTGCATCATCTCGCACTTGATCTATCTGTGCTCGTTTAGAACTCGTTGATGCTGGAAACTTTGAAGTTCGAATATCCTTCAGGATCTTAAAGTTCAGCTTTTCAGTCATTTCTTCGTTAGTCTTATCATTTTCATTAGTGCTCTGATTAGGCAGTTCAGTAGAATATTCTTCCTTGGTGTCATCTAACAACATTTGGAGCCACTTCTCTACATTTCCCTTTCCACGTTGTTTTCTCAATTCTTCATCTTCCTCATGTCTACCTGGACTTTGAGTGACCGAACTCGCCCTGCTCGCCATCTTCTTTTTCTTCTTCTCATCTTCAATCTCCACTTTCTGAAACCTGTTTCCAACTGGTACATTTCCATTTTCCACCACAATATGAGGTATATCATGTTCACCGCGCATTTCTGTGGCATTTTCTCTTAGCAATTGTTCCCTGTGTTCTTCTCTCTCTCGTTCTTCCATGAGTGCTAAACTAGCTTCAGATGCCTTCTGTTCTTCTTCTAACAACACCCTCAATTCCTTCTGTAAAGGCTTCCATGGCCTTGTTTCTGGTATGAATATAACATCGTTTTCATTCCTTTCTTCAGATAGAAAATCATCTCTTCTCGATCTCTTCCTAGCTAGTTCTGCGTGAGGCCTGATTTGTGTCTCAATTTCGTCTCTTTGTTTGTAGTTTTGGTGCAGATCTTTCTCAGAGGAATCACATATTGCCTTTTGAGCTTCAAGCCGTGCCATGAGAGCACTAGTTGCGGCCTGGTTCAACCTCGCTTGCTCCTTGTACATTACACTCCTACGAAAGATAGAAAATAGTAAAAATAACATTAGATAGTCTCATATATTGTCTTCCCTGATAAAAAGAAAAGTTTATGGATCATTTTCAAATGGTTTTCAGAGGAGATCTTTACTGGTGCATAGCATCTCAAATCATCTTTTCAAGTAAAGATTTATATGAAGATTGTGCCTCAGCTAACCGCCTGCATTTCTCTGCCCTTCTCCTACGCTTAATCAGAACTGATTCTAAATCCTGAAGAGCAACTCGTCCTTCTTCATTTTTCTGCTCTAGATCATCCAATTCATCGTCCAGCTTCTGTATCTCCACTTGGGTCTCATCTTTTCGCCTCAATGAATCTCTAGCCATGGCAATGGTCATATACAGGTTGGCCTTATCGTTTTCTTTAGAGTAACTTGGTCTATGACTTGACTTGGCTGTACAATGAGATGAAAGGATAAGAAAACTCATCAAATCCCAAGCTCAGAGGTGAATTTATTGTACTTCTACTAGTACTAACCAGTTGCAGGAGAACTAGGCCTCAATAATCTATTGAGATCAACATTTCTCAAAACGGATGATGAATCCGAGCCCTCTTTTCGACATGAAACAATGGCGGCAGGCGCGAGACCTACTTTCTGTTTCATCTCACGAAAATGTGTTGGAAAGGCATGTGACTCCACAGTTTGCATAGAACCCAATTCCTCGTTTCCACCATCAGCGAACAGCAAAGAGAAAGCTCTATTTCTGCAACATTGTGAAATCCCAAATCAATGGATTGTCTTAATGTTTTCCTCCTCTTTAAGTTTTAAAAACAAGCATGAATTCGAAGTTTCAAAATCAACAAAAGAAGAAAAATCACCTGAAATCCGAATTTGAAGAAGCAAATATTGAGAGGAACTGATTGACGGAGATACCCACTTGAAGATCCCACCATGGAACAAGAAATTCCAGCTTGTTTTGCTTCTTTTTACATACTTGCCACTGCAATAGCCTTAGGTTGCTAGGGACAGTCCTTCCTCCTCCTGTATTCCAAACACAAAAGAACTCCCATTAAATAAAGCCAGTGCAAAGCATGAACCATGTTCCAGTAGTGAAGACTGTGTTAAGAAGTTACTTGAGCAAGCAAACCAATGATCAATCTCCCAAGCAAGCGGAGAACCGGCATCGGCGTGGTAATACAACACGTTTCCATATGGATCCACTCTAAATTGTGTAGGATCAAAACCAGCATTCCTGTACCTTTTCCAATTACATACACTATTTAGACCACTCATTTTAGAGACCTCAATGAACTTAAAATTTTCAAAAAATTGAAATCTCACCCGAGGTGGTTGAGCTGCTTCCATAGAAGATTGGCATAAATTTTGGGCTTAGTTGAGGGTTTTACTTCTGGATTAGTAATTGGAAATATCTGATCCAACTCCTTTTCTCTTGAAACCTGTAAAACCAATCAAAAAATCAATCTTTTTAAGAATTTTAACATCTGGAAACCCTAATTTACCCAATTTTTCAAAATCTAAACCATTGATTAGCAAAATTGAAGATAACAGTGAAAATGTTTTTGAAAAACCCTTTGATTATCTAAGATTCCAGCATCAAATTTAAAGTAAAATGCATCATTTTAGCTAATTGCAGTACACATTGAGTATTTAAAATTAAAACCCTAGGGGAAAAAAGGAGGGAAGGTAGATAGATATAATACCTCTTGAGGTTGCAAAACATAAGGAGTAAAAGAGAAAGGAGGTCCATTTTTGTATGGATTATTAAGATGAACATCTCTACAAAGCTTTGAATAAGATTTAGGATATCCAAGACATTCATCAATCACCATATCTTCTTCACTAAATTTGTACTTGCTGCTGCTTCCCATTATTATTTTATCTGTAAAGATCTTTTTTTTCTTTCCTTTTTCTACTCAGAAAGGAAAATAGTTCTAACCCCAGTGAGGAACTGTGAGTGAGTTGAGTTCGGAGAAAACTACAAGAAGAAGATGGAGAAGTGAGAGAGCTAGTAGAATGTTAACGGTCTGAATTGATTTTTTTTGTTTATTGTTTCAATATTTTCAAATTTGGGATATACACGTCAGCAGTAGTAGTCAGTGGGATTTTCTTGGGTAACGGATACTTGGGTTGAATACAACCATAAACCACTGAGAAGGAAAGGCTAGTCTTATTATTGGTGTTGTCTAGTGACAGAAGCTAGTTTGAATGTACCTCAATTTCCAAATGAAGGATTGTGTATCCTTCAACGAATTGTCATGACTGATGTGTTGAGATTAGTCCACCTTATATGGACAATTTAAGATCTTGTAGTTAATTTTTGTTTTAGATAATCATAACTTTGTAAGCCAGATTTTAAAATGAATTAGGTTCATGAATTTTGATATAGTATCTGATAGTAAATTGTGACGAGTTATCTGACCGCACCACTACTCTGCGTTACTCGATTAATGTCCACGTATTATATCTAAGGAGACTATATGTGGGGGTGGGATAGTCGATTTTAATATTTTATGCATAAAAACTCAAGAAAATTTACAGTCCATACATTCATCATGCTACAACAAGCAATATGTGAAAAATCACTAGATGAGTTGTTATTAATGATGAAAATTTCGAGAACAAAGGTTTTAAAATTGCCTCTAGATGTTTTGTTTGCCATAATGATTAAGACATTATTAATCATTTTTAATGGCATTGTGATTTCAGTTAGATAATTTGAAGATGGTTGAGAGTTTTTTTTCTTTTATTAATCTTATTTCATTTGGTATCCTCACCATTAGCAAACATAAAAGTCTAGTTGTGCAATAACAATGTCGCATTACTGCTTTCAAAACTATGGTTGAACTTTGGCTTACGAGGAATGAGATCTACTCTAAAAGGATTCCACTAGATATTGATAAGTGCAGAAATAAATAATTATATTTACGCATGATTGTGAAATTAGACTAAAAGATGAAATATGAAATCCTGCATATATACGACATTCAAGTTTTGACGACTTTTAACATAGGTTACAGAAAAGTGAAGACTGTCAAAGTTGTGGAATGTTATTGTTCACTCTCGGATGCAAATACATGTTTGTTGTGTTGTGATGGTGTATTTAAGGGTAATCCTAGGCTATCAAGATATGATTTCGTGGTTAGAAACCACTCTGGTGAGTTCATTATAGTTGAATCTGGTGGTTCGTGGATGTTTGAAAATCATTTAAATGAGGTAATTGCTAGTATAAGAGCAATGGAATAATCCACTGAGACTAAAATATATAGAATGATAGTTCCACTTGATTCAAAGGCTATAATGAGTGATTTCCTGCAACATAAATTGCCTTGAAGTGTTTGGAAAAGATGGAGCAAAATTTTTAGATTGTTATAATCAACTTCATTTTTAACATGTATATAGGGAGATCAATTTTTCTGCAAATTTTATTGCTAAAAATGGTGTGATTTTACATAGAGGTCAGGTGTTGTGATTCAGTTCTAGACCTTAGAATTCGGCTAGGATTGGGATTACTGATCAACCTTATTCTAGATTTGTTTGATGTATAGGTTGTTTGTGACTCTGAATTTTTAGCATGTCCTTTTGTTAAGGATACATTTTTGATTTGGGTTGTTGGTCGATCTGGATATGTGGACCAAACTATAATTTGACATGTGTTATATGCATTTGATAAAAAGATCAAACAATCTATATAATGAATTAATATTTAATGAAATTTCTATGTTATGTTTCATTCTAACAAATATGTGGAAAACAATGTTTGATTTTGATTAATTTAATTGCAACATGTTGTATAGTCGTTGGTTCCACATGTGTACATCAAAAAATTATTATGTTGTTATTTTCTGTAATTTTAAGTTTTGGAACTTCTGGTTTATTTTTGTTTTTTATTTGGATTATTCTTCTGTTGATTAACAAAGTTGTTGTTTAAAAAAGTATAAATGAAGTTATTCCTTTGATCATGAACTATGTAGTAGAATTATAATATATTGCACATTTGAATTATGCAGTAGAATTATAATAAATTATACATATTTACAACGTATGCTGTTACGTAGACAACCTAATTATTTATGTATAAAAAATTCATCTAATTAAATACAGGCTCATTCTGAGGACAGGCGGTTGAAAACAAGCCACAAACGTTATCATGAGCAAGTAGCATATCATCTATCGTTTCAAATGCGTTAAGGGGTGTACCAATTACTGGTTAGGGCGGCGGGCTGAAAAATCCACATAAGCTCTTCCATCCCACAAAAACCCTAGAACAAAATCCCTTTCCACTTCCCCCAAGCTTCGCCTCCACCATTTCCACACAGAGAAAGGGAGACAACAAAAAGACCCGAAGCGAAGCGACGATGAAGTTCAATCCAAGAGTTTCATCATCAAGGAGGAAGAACCGCAAGGCTCACTTCACAGCACCATCAAGTGTTCGTAGGGTTCTTATGAGCTCCCCCCTTTCATCTGAACTTCGCAGCAAATACAATGTTCGATCTGTTCCTGTCCGTAAAGATGATGAAGTTCAGGTTGTTAGAGGTACTTTCAAGGGTCGTGAGGGAAAAGTAATACAAGTTTATCGTAAGAAATGGGTTATTCATGTTGAGAGAATCACAAGAGAGAAAGTGAATGGATCTACTGTTAATGTTGGTGTTAATCCATCCAAATGTGTTATTACTAAGCTCAGACTTGATAAAGATAGGAAATCACTTTTGGATCGTAAAGCTAAAGGTAGAGCTGCTGCTGATAAAGATAAGGGTACTAAGTTTACTGCTGATGATGTTATGCAGAACGTTGATTGATTGATTGATTGACTGGTTGGTTGGTTCATCAATCCTCTTTCAGGTTATTATCTTGCTTTTTAAGGTTTCTTTGTTATGAGTTTTGTTTTTGTTTTAGGGTTTTATGAATTTTGGGATTTCAAAAACATGAAAGATGATGATGATGATGGTGATATTTTGTCTATGAAATTGGATATTTTAGGTTTTAATTTGTTTGTTAATGCTATTATTGAATCCGTGATGAACGAATGTTTTGTTTTTTAGGTTTTAATTTGTCATGGTTAATGCTAATACTGAATGGTGAATGGATGTTTTGTCTGTGATATGATATGCTATTTGGTGTTTGCACTTAAACTTCTTTTTGTCCCTAGTATTGTAATGTTAGGTGTGACGACAATGAGAATAAGTTCTATGGTTATGAAGCAGACTTCAAGTTCTCTTTGTGCTGATTCGATTCACCTTATAAAATCCTTAAGCACTGGCTTACATATTTGTAGGACTTGATAATGTCTTTAATCCTGCAAAAGTTGCAGGTTAGTACTTTAGGTTACCTAATTTAAGTATCTAGGAATGTTAGATATTCAGTTTGTCTGAGTGTTGCAAATTGATAGAGTACTGTTATTATGATTGTCTTGTTTAAGGGTCTTCTAGAGCACTTCTGTTGACAAGTGATAACTCTCAGATTTTAATGGTTGTGAAAATGAACTACTAGTTTTCAACTGAAATCGTATTGTTGAAATGTGTAAACTATCCATTTGTGGACACAATTTATCTTAGATGGCCACCAAAGATGGATTCAACATTGTAAATTCTACTTCCTCCGTTTCAAAAAGATAGGCTTGTTCCATAGAACAAGCCTATCTTTTTGAAACGGAGGTAGTACATAATTGAAGATACAAAACCCTTGCCCCTTAAAGGAGCAGTCCACAAACCATCAATATAAGTATGAAATTTTAGCTCTTGCTTGCATAGTGATAATCCTTGTTTGCCAGACATGATTCTTTGTTGGCCTGACTCTTACTTGCACAGTGCATAGTACGAGTGTAGTTCAGCATGAAATCTTAGCTCTTGCTTGGATGAATCTTCTTTGTAACAATGCTCAGAAGATAGTCTGTGTTCTCTTTTTTTGGCCAGACATGGTTGTTGGTTTGTTATGTTAACTCAGCTTGATGAATTATCTTATTTTCTTCTTTGTATTGCAAACTCTGTTTCAGTGACAAATTTGAAGTTGAATTACTATAACCCCATTGGCAGGTGCCAAATTTTTGAATGTTAACATGAATATATAAAACCCTGTTTGAATTTTCTAGAATTAGATTTGGTTTCGGAAATTCCCAGTATAGTGGTCTATAGTTTCTATTTTTTTAGTCTTTTGATGTATTGACGATGTGTATGTACCTTCCCTTTTGGTGGGTGGTCATTCTTAAAACTTCTCATGTTGGGTGAATGAGATGCTAGATCCTCTAGTTGAATGGAAACTGTAGATTTAGTTTGCTCTTCTGTTGTCTACAGCACACGTCAAGTTCTTTTTGTGGTGGTTCAGTTTGACCTTACAAAATCCTTGCTCATTGACGTAAATCTGTAGAATTTGATAGTTGCAGGTTAGAACTTTAGGATACCCAATTTAGCTATCTAGGAATGCTTGACACTGAGTCCGTCTGACTGCTTCAGATTTATAGAGTACCATTATGATTCTCTTGTTTAAACGTGAACACTATGTCTGGATACCCTTGTACAGGGACATAATAAATCTAGAGCTGGATTAACATTGTAAATGGTATATTAGTTGTAGATACAGGAACTTTGCCTCTCAAAGGGGCGGTATGTATTAGTTACTCTTTGCTTGGATGAGTGTTCGTTTGACAGTCCTTTATTTCTTTGTCCAGACATGATTCTTTGTTGACCTGACTCATGCATAGTGCATAGTATGATGAGTGTTCCTCTGAACAATGCTGAAGCGACGATCCTTGTTCTTCTTTTTTTCAGTCCAGAAACAAATCTTTCATGCAAGTGGTTCTTGGTTTGTTATGTTAACTTAGCTTGATGAATTGTCTTTTTTCTCCCCTTATATTAAGAACTCCGTTTTAAGACTTAGACTTGACATTAGTAGGATTTGAAGTTGAATTACTGTTGCCCCATTAGCAGTTCCTGAATTGTCAGCATGGATATATAAGCTCTCTTCAAACTCTCTAAGAATCAGGCTTTGTTTTGAGAATATGAATTTATGCTTCTATAGATTCTGTTTTTATTGTCTTTCGATGTATTCATTGTGTGTGTGCAAATTCCCTTTTGGTGGGTGGTCGTTCATGAAAACTCTCATGTTGAATACCACTAGATCCTCTAGTTGAATGTTAGATTAAGTATGCTCTTGCATTAACAGCCTTGCCAAATAAAGGCTGTAATCCCAGATAACAACAACACCGAAGACCCTATTAGAAAACTCAGGCAAACAAATTCCCAAAAACAAGACCTTAAACCAACTTCAGCCACAAGTTAATCCCTTTTGATGGCTCGGTCTAAGGATAGCCGATACTGAGGAAGGTCAATCACTTAGGCTGGTCGGCTTAAACAACACTGAGTTAGCTCATAACTTGACGCCTTCAGGTACCCTTCTTTATTAATGCTAGTCGGCAATTATATGCAAGACACTGCTAATTTAAAACCAGGATAAGATTTTTAGGAATCGGCAATATTGATTATTGGTTTGTTTGATTGTGACTTATGGAATGTATTTAAAACCAGGATAAGATTATGGTAGGGCTGGCTGCTTGCTCTAGCGTGCTTCAAAGTATATCTCCACTCGTTGGATTGGCTAACTTATCCTGCCATGGATATGCTAAAAAATTCCTAGTCGACAAAGTACAGCAGCCGCCAAAAACACAAAACTCGAATATACTTATTATAAATAGCATACTAATCATTAGAGCAAATCATCTCATTCCGAAGAAAAAACAACATTCTTTGGTTATCATCAACTATCTGTTTGAGCTACTTTGTTTTATCAGTTGGAAACCAAAAAGGAAAGGATGAAGCTATCTACTTTCTCTTTGGTCTCCCTTACTCTCTCATATCTTCTATTCCTCTTTCTTTTCTCTCATGGTGTTAATGGTGCTGACATAATTGAACCTACCTGCAACAAGGCAGCCAAAAGCAGTCCAAATATAAACTACAAATACTGTTTGAATTCTTTAAACGCAAATCCTAAAAGCCGAAATGCCGATATACAGCAACTTGGAATCATATCAACAGAATTAGCAAAATCTAAGGCAAATTTGATAAGTACTGATATCAAACGTTTGTTGGTGGAGAATAAGAATCGAGTTGATAACAAGTACTTACAGGATTGTTTGGAAATGTTTTCAAATGCTGTTTCAGATTTAGAAAAAGTTCTTGAAGCGTTTAATGCTAAGGATTATTTCAAAGCTAATATCCTAATGAGTGCAGCTATGGATGCTTCAACTAATTGTGAGGATGGATTCAAAGAGACGGGTTTGGTTTCTCCATTGACGAAGATGAACGATAGCTATTTTCAAACAACTGCAATCACTCTCGCCATTACTAACATGGCCCGATGATCTTTTAATTGTTTTAAGCGTGTAATTAAGTTTTATATCTATGAAATACTGTATAGTATCTCTTACTTTATAAGAAAGCTTGCAACATTCTTCTTATAGTAACTTTTATAGAGCACACATACAGATTGTTATAGTAGAATTTAACAATCAGTCCCAAAGTTGTTGGGCTTTAGACTCTCTAGTTTTTAAAGTGTTTTTTTGACCAAATTAATGATTAAAGTTTTTGCTTCCCAGGTAGTGGAAGAACAATGTCTATGTTCTACATAAGTGGTGTTGCTTTTAACCGGGCGGTCTAAGTGATCGGCTTACCTCAGACCAAGCCATCAAACGGATTAATCTGTTCGCTTGATGACTCTTAACCACCAGTAACCAGCTCCGTGGTGAGCTCAAAACCAGCTGATAGGCTACTAACCAGCTCCACGTACTTGGCCTTGCCTGTGTATAAAATATAACAACATCAAGAACAAGTCACTAAGATATTGATCCAGGGAACGGTCAATAAATGGTTCACCTGTCAATTTAGAAGGAGGTGAGCACCAGATTCTTGTAAATTCAAGTACGAGAACTGGTCTATAACTGTCTTGAACATACATCACTTATTCTGAGGATGGGTGTCTATAATAGGATATGTTGTTTTTTGATTCTTCAGTAGAACCCTTTTTCCTATAAATCTACAGCTTTCAGCTGAGAATCTAATCTAAGCGTGAGTCATTTACAAAATCATCAAAGTAGGAGGAAAATCAAGTGGAAAGCTTTCACTAGAGACTGTCAGAACGAGCTATTGAATAAGAAATGTAAATGTGAAATAGAGAATCAAATGAGGAGAGACATTCAAAGGGTTTGTTTTTTTTTTCTGTAGCAGCTCCGTTCTTCAATTGAGTTTGGCGCTTAGATAATAGTTTGGATCCCTAAAGAATCTTGTTATTGTGTCTGCCTTTTCTGCTGAAAGATCTGTTTTCTCCAGAATTACGCTTTTTGATGCTTGGGATATTGCCTGTATAGAACCAATTGCTGCAAAGAGCTGAAAAAAAGGAGACCAGTTATATCTCACGGAGTAGAGTATAACGTGCATGGTGATATACTAAGATTAAATATATGCCCTCATTATGTAAAGGTATAGGGTTCACAGAAAACCGCCATTCCCGCTACCAGAGGAGGCATCAAGATTCAAGAGTGAGGTGTTCTCTTGTAGAATAGAATCACAACTCACAAGCCTTAATAGTGAAAATAATTCTGAACTGAGACGAGTTCAATCCATGATGTAGACAATAAAAAAAAACAATTTACGAGTTACCCTGATTATGGAGTAGTGGATCCCACTACAAAGAAGTTATTGAGCAGCGGATCTAAACAGAGTACTTACCGTATTAGCATCATGGCTGTTGATCCCAGGTATTGAGGTGACCACTTTGACGAAGTGGTCCATCACCAGCACTGATTGCTCCCTCTTGTAAAAATAGATGAGCACATATATCAGTTGTACTTAAAAAAACAACGAGTGAGACAAAACAAACAAAAATCAACCAATGAACTGACCTCAGCATTTATCTTGGCAATTACATCCTGTTGCTTGCAAACTGCAATAAAAGTATAAAAACAATTGCAGATGCTTTCAATGGAGAATATCTGAGACAGATAATATATGCATTTGGTCGGTACCTCCACGAGCATGAGAGATTCTCACAATCTTCTCAAATCCCATCTCTAAGTCTTGAACCGGCACAAAAGTTGGTTTCCCAAGCTCCATACCATACCTTAGCTCAAAAGTCATGTTTTTCAGATACATAAAATACAATACAATAAAAGGTCATATTAGTTACAACCATTTTTAGCTTACTTGAAGTATGAGCGCGTGAAGGAATCATGTTGTTCCTGGGTCGGGAGGGTGACAATGACATAAAAATGCGCAAACTGCCCCTTCAGCTTCTGCACTCTGAATAACAAATTGACATCAATCAACCATAAACAAGAAAGCCTGGAACAACGTTCAGTGATCAGATTACCTGCTAAAGATGGAGGAAATGATGTTGCAGTCCCAGTTTGTAAGAAATAAGAATGCAACTGAGAGTCCGCCACAGTTAAATATGAAATCCTACAAGTGGAAATTTGCATTTCTGAGTGATAAGCCAGTTAAACTTGAGAAATAAATAAATAAGAGGGGGTCCTACAGGGTTGATAGGGACAAAGTTTAGCCTGAACGAATTTTCTGCAAGGAATGAGGAAATGGAATGGATGAGGGATGGATGTTGTTCATCTCTCCATTTGGTTTGCATCATACACACCCCACCAATTCCTGTGAAAACGAAAAAAAGTTAGTCTTGTCCACTCGAGAGCAAAAAATTAAGGGTATTCAGATGGCTGGAGTGATACAATGTACTCTAACCAAAGAAATCTAAGTTCCCAGCTGCATACACATTCTCAGTGACATGAAGGTGTGAGACGTTCCAGTTAAAGAATCAAAATGATTCTGACGTGCTGAACTGATAATCATCTGAAGCACTTATCCATGAAGTTTTTAAATTAAGAGAAAACGAAACCTGACGCTCGATTACATTTTGCATTTTAATTAGCAAAACAATAACTGCTTAACGAAAATATATTCAACTCAAAGAACATCAGCTCTTAAATAGATGTAGTTTCATAAGCGGACATACCAAAATTACATATAATATAAACTACACACCCTCTATGATGCTTTGTCATACTCCGTGCAGAATAATAAAGTTCCAAGAAGATAAGATGTTCAACACCAGTGCCCAGTACTTGAATGAAAGAAACTATGCAATTATTATAACCAGTAACTCTTTTTTGTGACTCAAAGCTAGTTCAACTTCTCAAATTTGATAAACTAGATGGATTTTACCGACTAGAACACTCAGACACATCAATAACTGAACTAACCAATAACATTGCTTATCTGAAGCACATTTCTGGCTATAAAACAAGCAAACAAAAATATTCACTTCCATTTCAGAGCTCACAAAAACAACAAAAGAACAAACTCCAAACTTAAAGAATTGAACCTTTTGTATATCTTCCATTGTTTCACCTCAACCAAAACCTACCATAGACTTAAACCACATGATTTTTCAATTATACTTAGCAATTACTATCAATTTTCAGTAAGCAAATACACTTTTACGCATTCATTGCAAAATTACTTATAGAATCAAATGCTGGGAAAGAAGCATAATCCTAAGTAAATCTCTAGATCTACTATAAGAATTGTACTAATCTACATTTCATCTAATACACTTTTAACAAGATTTTTAGTCTTCACTCATAATAGAGTAATATAAGAAAACCTGATTCTCAAATTTGTTTAATCAAAATAATCATAATCTCTTTCCATCGTCTAAACAGAAATAGGATTTCAAATCAAATTTAAGTCGGACTAAAGTGACAAACATAAATAAGATTTTCATCATTAACTAGCTTCTTTGAATCTCAATGTAACTAACATGCAAGAAGAAACCGCAAGTATACTAAAGGAATCTACGCAAACCTCATTCAAATCAGAAGAAAAAAATGGCAGAATCAAACACAAATTTTACCTGGACTAGAAGCAGTTGAAGGATTAGTAGGTTTACAGTCGGTGTAATTTGGTCTCAGATTCGCCATTATCGATTTCTTATTATCTGCAGAGACTGAAAATTGGAGCGGATTTCAAAAGAGAATTATTATCACTTTTCTCCTTGGGGTATGTAACTACTCTAGTTTTTAACCAATTTACCTAAATACCCCTATCCAAAATTTCCCGCTCTGTTTAGTGTTTAAACTCAATATTGGTACACTCTGCTTACACTTATTAAGTGTCTCATGGCATGATGCAACGCAACCTCATTCCTCCAGGCGACCCCCAAGGTTTTCCTAATGTTTTATATGATAGATAAAGAATTTGACCTCAACAAGTTCCGGGCATATGTTATCCATAATATCAGTCAATGACTTTTACCACTATAATACTGACATGTTGAGATAAACAAAAGCTGTTTTTATACGTGAAACCGCAATTAGTTCCTACACCTGATTTGTTTG
>JAJJMC010009576.1:325679-339104 GCA_023531435.1 Papaver californicum
GCAACAAAAAGCCTATCAAGAACCACTCAAAATTGTAATGCAAACAATACCATTACACTGCCACTATCATCATCATTCATCTTGACCTCTATTTCTCTCTCTTGCTCTCTCAACAATACAAATACAACATTCATGTACAGATCTTCTACTACCTTTTGATTTCGCTAACAGTAAAACATCACTTTCTTAACATTCTCTTTCAATGCAGGTAACTCGCGAACACATGACCCGTTGTTACTTGAAAAATGTGTGTTTCGTTTTTTCGGGTTCTCTGGCACCTCTGGTCCCATATAGAATCGAGCACGATTTGCAGCAAGATGTGCGTAATAAGCTGGAGGTACTGCTTGCCATGAACAAAACAACTTCAATGAATGCTAGCTCAATAAATGTATGGTTTTGAGATAAAGAATTGGAATTGGTTGAAATTTTTGGCTTGTCAGAGTGTACTTGGTTTTCTCATGAACAAGGGAAAACGTCCCCAGAGAATTTAAGGATATAACAAAAGAACGTGCATGGAAGCCAAGAACGTGGATACATCTACACTAAATACAGATTTTTTTGCTGGACATTTGATTGTCATTCTGAGCCTAAGTATGCTATAAGTTCAAGAGCAACGAATCAATAAGGCTTACCTATAGAAACAGAACGAGTGCATCGAGCATACCTGCAAATACACTCAAACTTAAGTAAGTTCAGACGAACATAGCATGGATGAATGGTGTATGTGCATTAGCGATAAAAGTATTTACGTGTAACAGAGGTTGTTTGTGAGAGATTGAATCTCATCGGCACTGAAATTGTTCTCATCCCACAAAACATGATAATGAGCCGGTCTACTTGTCCCCTGCCATTCAAAATTTGATAATGTCAATTGCAATTCTTTTGCTCAAATTGTAAACAAAGATTGTGGGGTTATCATATTTATCTCAGAACACACACACACACACACACAAAGAGACTAATATGTATGGCAAACATTTCAAACGCACACCTGGATTCCAGCATGACTGCAAAGGTAAAAGTCGAACTCAGTAGGATGACAAATCTTTGAATCCACCACCGTCCCTGCATATGATACACAAAGTTGCTCTTCATAAAGAGAGCTAAAAGCAAGGGAGAGAACATGCAGGGTGTCAGAATTAAAACGCTTATTACCAGGAAGGATATTTCCACTCTTGTCAGTGCTACTTCGATCCTTGTGGTTATTTGCATATAGTCTTGTGTGGTGACGTTTTTGAACGATCACAAAGGTTACTCGAGGCTGGTAGTTTGGTTCCAAAGAGGCACAAGCCTGAAAAGAGCAGGCAAATTAGAAAAGGAGATCTAACTAAACAATAAGTTTGAACGTCGGGCCTAGAGATAGTAACTAACCTTACGAATGGCATCCAATTCATATAGCAACACCTGATAAAATTGCCCTTCGCTAACACCGTCCCTACAATGCTCACGCCAGAAGTTTGAAATAAATAAAAGCAGCAAGTTCTCAAGCTCAAGCTTTCACAAGAAAAGAAAGAGAGCAAGGTATGATAGTAAATTGGATGTAATCTTAAGTGGGTTTCAAATTAGAACCTGTAAAATATGATCCTCAGTGGTTTTTGTCCAGTTGCCTTTCTAAAAGAAATTAAAAGCTCCCTGCAGTGGTCAAGATTTGGTGTAAATGAAACTGAAATTGAGGCAGCGAGCGATTATGTGTTTAGCTGGAGAGATTTTCTATTATCACGTACCTGATCATTCCTCCAGTAACTGTACCCCTTTGAGGATCATGCCAAGTTTTGAACAAGTCCTGAATAAGCTCTTGTCGATGAGCTTGAGCAGATACTAAACCAGCATATTTTGTAACCTCAGGCCAGTCTTGGGAAGCTACCACCTACACTAAAATATTGTTAGTATGGAATTTGGTGATCCATCTAACAGAACTAAAATAAGAAAAGAGATTTCTTGTTATTACCGCAGCAATAGATGGACTCGAGTCCTCTCCAGTCTCTGGATGAGTTACGTCAGCTCCGAATATTATAGTAGGAATGTCACTGACTAAAGGAATTTTCCAACATAGCGCATCTAAGAGTACCGTATTTCTTCCTCCCATCTGCAACAGTGGAGTTAATATGTATATCCCAAAACATTCCAAGGGAGAGAATGAAAGTGGAGATCTGAAAAGTCATGATTTTTAACTTCAAAATAAAATGAATACCTCAATTTAAAATTTACCTTCACATTGATTTTAAGTGAAACGTTAGCCAGGTACTGTTTGCTTAACTTGAAAACATGTTTTGTTAGACAACATTGGGAAATCAATCCTAAGTCCGTCTCGCAAATTCTCTTTAGATCACCTGAAGAGTACAAAGTAAGTGTAATCAGTATGCAGAACAACCAATCTTTCTTTAGATGCCATTCTCCGTAGAAAAAATAACACTGCAAAAAAACAACAACCTTTTTTTGTTTACAAACATAGAAAAAGTGTATCGCTTATAAAGGGTGATAATAGCAACTTACCGTACAACGACCCATTGTTATCGGGAAGGATGGCTATAAGTAGATCCAACTCTTTCCCTTTGTTTATAGATGCATCATATACATGTTTCAATGCCCTCTCTACTTGATCTGGCCTTGCTGAATAGATTGGCATCACGGGCTCACGGTTGAATTCCTACAATGAAGGATTGAGAACATTTAAGATTATTTAGGTTCTTCAGGCATCCTTGCTGAATGGATATCAATGTAGAGAACATTCAAAGGAAATAGGAGAATGATGGGATAGGAATGTCACCATGCCAGAAACTTGGCACATCTGCGCTAACTCCTGACAAAAGCCACGAACAGTGTTTTCTTGGACGCTTTGTGAGAAGTTGATACACGCCCAGTAGTTCACAGTGCTTCCATTTATCATTTTCTTAAATATGGCAGAAATTATTTTAGTATATTAAATATAAAATATGGAACGAAAAATCTAGCATGAATTTGGAATCAAGCGCGCCCCCGACAATTGACTTTAGTACCTTGTTCATCATGTTCCACTGGCCAACTTGAGGCAAGCAATCTTTTTCTTTCCCACTATCATGATATTTTAGCTGTACCATACAGAGACCAAACGAAAGAAAGTTAAGCAGCTTAAAACAACATGAAAATATACTCACGTATATGAGAACGTTGATCATCTAGTTATAATGTATGTTACCCATGGGGCAGGAAGAACTCGAGCTTCAAGTGATGCAAGCTTGTCACTTATATTGATGCCAAACTCCTTCGCATAGGGATCTTGATCATATCCATTTTGGCGAACAGTCTGAAAAATGATACAGAAAATTTTGTGTGATATAGTCATCTTTTTTCGTCCGATTCTCGACAGATTCATACGGACAACTAAACCTTGTTAAGAAAGTGAATCAGATGTGAGTAAGTAACCTGCAAAATGTCCATTTGTTGTTCTCGTGGTCTTTGGCATGTAACTTTCAAGAAGGAAGTTATCTGCTTATCGTTTAACCTTTTTGTGTATCTTTGGCCCCCGACAATCTTGCAGGTCTAGAATAAAATGACATGGATAAACTGAGAAATGGAAATTATGCAAAAGCTTGCTTATCAATAAACACAGCTACTAGTGACGAGATTTACCTCCATTGGCAAATAGTTTGCCTTCTTTGCATTTCCTACTTGAAGGCAGGGAAGATGTGAGTGTTGAATAGTATACCCATACATCTCTTGAAAATATTCCACAACTGATTTCATATTCATTTGCTCATCCACTGGGAACCTATTCAACCAAAAATCGAATAAGATCACTTCAATATCGATATTACGAAGATTATTAAAAAAAAAAACTATTAAAGGGAAACGATCTGTACATTAGCTCCCTTGTAGTCTGTGTCGTCAATCCTGAAACACGGTACTTCCGTCGTACATTTTCTCTATGAGTTACTTCAACTTTGACACCTCTGAGAGATTTCTTAACCTGCAGAAATCGCTCTCTCAATTACTTGTCTAGAAGCTAGATCATGAGTTGTTTGTAGCTAAAACAAAGTCTCCAGATTAGACAATTTATAGTTGGGAGTAACTGCTAAAAAAAACTACCCAATCAACCGGGATGTCATTGTTACAAACACTGTTGTACATCTAACGCAAAATTGGTGGAGATGTCAATTCCATATTCTGCCTGATTTACAATGTAAAGGACTCCATACAAACGAACAAATCGATGTTGGCGCTTAATGAGTGTTTACCAGCCCATGGCCTACCTTAATACGATCAGCATCAGACAGAGGCTGAGACAGTATGTTTTTGCCCAAAACTTGAGCAACAAACTCCATCACAGGGAGTGGTTCGATAAAAGCAGCCGAAGAATTGTCTGTAATTCCCAAAAGAAATATGCCAAAGACAATTTTAGTACAAATCAAATCAGAAACCGCCTCATCCATATTCATTTCAGCAAACACGGAATTTACCAATATTTAGAGACAAGCCCATCTGTGTAGGTCTTACGCTCTGGTAAAATCCACACCATGATTGTAATCCATCTCCAAGTCGCCTTGATTTTCTAATATCGGGAGAATAAAATGATCTTCCAATAGATAAGTGCCTACACCAAAATCCAAATGTATTACAATGAGCACCATAAATTTCACAATGACCACCACTTCCTACTAAGCTGAGAGAAATTCACCTTTGCCTAGGTAATTCTCTTAAAACAATGTCAAGGACTTGAATAGCATCTTGAGGAGCATCAGCAATTTTCCCAGCAAGAAACTGACACAAATGGTCGATCTCAACACGAGCTACAAACTTGATTATCACTTTGAATTCTCTTTCCCTGACAATTAAGAATATAGTGAAAAACAAATAGCTAAAGATTATGCCGTTTTCTACTAAGTAAACAAACAGAAGAGACTAAAATGTCTACTTTCTCTAAATTCTCGAAACTGTAAATATACCGACCACGACAAGTCGACAACAACTGACCTTGTGAGCTCAGCCCCATCATGTTTTTGAAGTAGAATGACATTAAATTCCTTCGAAGTAAAAGGAAGCAATCCAGCAGTATAAAGGCTATTCATTCCGTCATAAGCTGGAAGTCTCATACCCAAATCAGTTTCTCTATGAACTTTTATTAACTCAGCCATTATAGCTCTATTCATACCACGAGAACTAACTTCAGGAATAATCTTAACCTACATTAAGCAAATCAAAACCAATTGTGATTAGCTCAGTTACTCTCATATTCGAGGTCAGTAATTCGATTCGCCGCACTCTATCAATATTACCCACAAATTTCAACCGTAACAAGAAAATCTAGGAATGAAAATGAAACCACTTACATCATAATGAATCAAGTCTGTGTTATCTGATAACTCAATCAAGAAATGATTTGCTTTGACAATACATTTAGTACCAAGCTGACCGAAACCCGGTCTTCTTTGAAACATCAAACCTTTACTAGACACTGGAAGAGGAGAAGAAGCAGAAGAAGATATCAAGCTAAGATCAACATTTGTTTGCTGTTTCATAGTTTCAACTTGATGATGAAGAACATCATGATCAGTAGTAGTAGTACTATTCATTTTCCCTCTACATTTTTTCCTTCTTCTTCTACCAACACTACTAGTACTACTTTTCTTTTTATTTTCTTGTAAACAAACTGAACAATTTTCTGATGATGATGGTGATGATGATGAAGAGGGTTGTTGTTGTTGTCTTTGTTGATTCAATGAATTTTGCAATGGTTTTCTAGAAACCACATGTTTTTCTTTTGGTTCTTTGATTTGAAGTTGAGGCATTTTCTGTTAAACAAAATGAAAAATCTTTCTGTCTCTGGCGATCTCTCCTCTGTTTTTTATGTGCTGATGAATTGATTGATCATATTGTTTCCCTGTGAGAAATAAAGAATGTTAATTGAAGTTTGAAAACGAAAACTCATACTCATGATATACAAAAAAAAAAAGTACTAAGCAGAGTGGTCCATATTATACAGTAGTACTTTCCAGAAAAACTCAATCTCTAATTAATGGGGGAGGAGACGCATTTATCATCAAGTCTGTATTTTTATTTTTATTTTATTTTTTTTGTAAGAAAGCAAAAGAGATGAAGAAAAGGAAGAGAAATGCATGCAGAAGGATGAACAGAATGAGAGAAAATGACAAATTAAGGACTGTACTTGGAGATAACCTTATGACATTTTTCACGTTTTCTCTGAAAATTCTTGAGAATATCGGGATCATTTTAGTCAAGAAGTATAACGGATGGAGAAGAGTGAAGCAGAGAGAATGAAGAAGAAGAAGAAGAAATGGGTTTTTAGAAATCAATAAAGAAAAGTACCGACCGTTTTGTGGTGCTTGCTGCTGCAGTTCCACTAGTAAGGATTAAAGGAAGGAAGTACACAGCTATCAATGAGGTGCTCGTACTCAGAGGCCTCAATTCATAGATGGTAGATTCAAAAATGGTTTTTTTTTTTCTCGTCTTAAACAACTAAAAAAGGGGACATAAATGTCTGCAATGCTTCTGCTCTCTCGATTGAATATTTGTATTGCTTCGTATTGGAGAATGTTTCCTTACAATTTTTATACCTTTTGTATGATGGGTCACACTCAGACCTTGGTAAAAAAACAAACTCTTTGGCTAACCCTGTCTAAACAGGGAGCAAGCACTACGTTTAGTCCGATTCCAGACTAACTCCAGGTTTATTTGGATATGACGCACAATTTAAATATGATTCGCCCGAATCAGATTTTTTATTTTTTATTTTTTTTAATATTTGATGCGAGGTTTAAATCGGTTCATATATAAAACTCAGAGTTATTTATTTAGGTATTATTTATATTTGACTCGTTGGATATATATCTAAATAAAATCATATCTTTTTTTTATAATTCTATTATTATATTAATTTTTAATTTATATATAATAAATTAGATTTAAATAAATTATTGAGATGGAAAAAACAAACAAGCGATAAACTAGATATCCTAAATGTGGCTTGGCTAAACACGGAAGAAAAAGTAACCATCAAACGCTTGACTATATACTATAGACCTAATATTCCCTTTCTATATATATAGTTACACCTCACTACTCATAAGGAATTTTATTATGTCAAATAGTTACGAATGATTTATTTCCTCCTAACGGTTCCACACTATAGCCGGTTTTTATAATGGGAGGCCTAGGGAGGGTGTATAACGGATGAGGTGTCAAGCATGGGTTGGGTGAAATTAAGTATCGGGTGAATATACTTTACTTCGCCTACCTACAAGAAAACTAAATTGAATTCTATAATTACTGTAGTCCAAAGATGTAAATTTTTGGGAAAGTGAGGTTTCAGCTTCGGCGCAAACATAAATTCCGGGCACCTGAGCTTTATTATTACATACTATACATTGATAGCAAAGCCAAAACTATCTATTAAAATGTAGAGAAATTTGGTATTGTGGTGTATCTCCCTACACTCTAGAGACGTGGCCAGATAAATTGCTCACAGCACTTGGTCTTAACAACATACTCACTCTATTCTTATTATAAAGATGAAATATTACATTATGTTTATCCCATAATTTTCATCAAATAGACGGAATGCTAATGATAAGATGGTTTTTAATCGTTATATCACTAATTTAATTGCTTAGGTATCATAACAATAAATTTTGAAAAAATATTAGATATTTATTGAAAATATAATAAAAAGTGAAGCAAAAAAATAATAGATATTTATAAAATCAAAATTATTTCTTAATCTAAAAAATTTAACCTATTTCACTTTATATATATGTTACGGATGGAGTAATACTATATATTTTCATCACCTTCTCCGGAGTGAAGGCTGATAAAGTATGCGAAACTTAATAGAAGGACGGGCTTACCGCTTGCATGATGTAATACTTCTAAGGAAAAAAAAGTTCATCCAATGTTGGAACTTGGGAGATCCTGTTTGTGTGATAATCAAATCATTCTAAACCGGTTCCACAGCTATGGAATCAATTCTGGGAAGATCTAGGCTTCATAGAAGAACGGACGCATGTAATGGAGTGGCGCCTATATCACGGTTATATTAATCAGTAAGTTGATTTCAAAAATTGGGTTTAGTATTGTCCATGACAAAAGATGCCTCTGTAAATGTACGAACGAAGTAGACTAGACATCAGGTGAAAAATGCAAATTTCGTTTTACCTACAAATTTCCACACAGGGAGATTCACCTGTATGGATTCTTTCACCCAAAGGATTTTGTATTTTTTCTAGATTAGGTTACAGAGTTTTCACTATAACAAAATTACTGTTAGCACATTTTTCAAAATAGGGGAAATTTTAGGTTGGTCCCAACCAGGGCCGGCCTTGGCCCAAAATTGACGAAGGTGAACTTTGGTCAGTAAAATAGGTTAAAATGAAAAAATGATAGTAACATTTTTGCTAAACGGATGGAGTATTAATTAAAGGGATTTTTAAAATTTTCTTATATAAGTACAATTGTACAACAAATTTTCCCTAATCTTTTTCAATATAGGTTTTGTTCTTTTTGCCTTTTTACCTTCTTCCCTGATTTAGTTTTTCTTTGTTCTTTTTTATTTTATTTATTTAAGCTCTAGAATTAATTTCTCAAAGTACTTACAAAACTTAGATTCACAAAAGATTAACAATTTAACAGTAGTTTTGCTCAACCAATTTAAAATAATAGATTTGGATCCGTATTAAAAAAAAAATATTTTACCTATGGTCAAAGTACGTCAACTTGGTCAAACATCAACATGACTACGTTTTTAACGTCCCTGGTCCCAACTCCCAAGTATATTAATTTCAAAAATCTAAAAATGGGCTATATTACCAAAAATCAGATCAGATTCAACATGTAAAACTTTGGGCTGGGTCAAACGGATACTTAAAAATTTTAGACAGTTATGTATTTCATTTTTGACTTTTGTCTTTCCTTTATCCTTTTATCTCTAATTTAAAATCAATCGGGAAAAAAATCATAACTTCCGAAAATAAGTTTGAGATAATTAAACTTATATTTTTGCAAAGAGTTTGAGATAATCTACAAAATAAGATCCTTTGTTTAAATTTAAAAATAATAAATTTTTAGATAGTTAATTAAACTTATATTTTTGCAATGAGTTTGAGATAATCTACAAAATAAGATCCTTTGTTGATATTAAATTTCAAAAACAAAAAAATTATTTATAAAATAGTTGGGATATCCCTGGATACATCATGACTTAAACTAGGGTAGGTAACTTTTTTGGAAAAAATGGTTAGTATGTACCTGGATACATCCCGACTTAAACTAAGATAGACAAAATTATTTGAAAAAAAATAGTTTGGATGTATTTGGATACATCCTGAGTTAAACTAAGGTGAAAAATTATTACTATCAAAATCTTGGACCACTCTGACGTGCATTTCGTGATATTTTTTGATTGAATTGAATGCACCCGGGTGCACACACATGAAAAGAATTAGATTCATGCAAGTTTAAACTAAATGTACCTATGTGGATCTTGTGTTTTTTCCTAAATTGAATTGAATGCGCACGAGTGCATATAGTGTACTTCGTGGATAAATCTAGGTTTATCCAGGTAATCACCTGTATATTATGCACAGTCAAAGTCACTAGTTCATGATCTCAAACAATAAATCCACCACTATTACCATCCCATTCACCATCAAAACATCCACAAAAATAATATTTAAAATAAAAATAAAAATAAATAAGAGAACAACAAAAAAGTCAAAAAGTCAAAAAAGACAAGTGTATATTTGTAAAATAATAGAAAAATATTTGGAAAAATATTTGGAAAAATACCCATCGAGGATATTAAAAATTATCCAAAGGATCTTTGGGTATTAAAGAAATATATAAAAAAAAATTTCTTCTAAACCAATGAATTCAAATCCAAGGATTATTAAACATATTTCTCGCTATTAGGGCGATATTTTTTCCGTATTTAAGACGATTTTCTCTTCGCTCTAATAGCGATTCTTTCAAATCTCCATGGTGTTCTTGGCTTGGTATTCTCGATTCATCAAAAACATCAACGATTTTGCTCGGTGTCGTTTTAGATTCATCTTCACCAACAGGGATTTAGGGCATCCAGATTCGTTTGGATCTACAAGATTTTGGGCAAAATACGTCATTTTATTTGGAGCATCTCTTATTGAAGAAGAAAATCATTTTAAATGGTCGGAGTTGATTCCGGTTCACACCATCATTCACTACTACATCTACAAAAATTGTGTATCTTTGCGATTCACGGCTCTTTCTCTTCGCGGTGTATTTGCAGATGGTGTCGCCATTTTTATTTGGATTTCGATTATCTTGTATTGGTGTTTTTGATAATCTTGTAAGCGATCATGTAATCACTATTTTGGTTTGAATGAATTAAAATATGATTTCTATTAAAAGAGAAAAAATATATATATGATTGAAATAATAAAACGACAAATGATAATTGAAATGATACGATGACAGTAATTTTAAGGAACTAAAAAATATTAATTGGTTTTATCATAGTGCATGTCAAATTATTGTTATTACATCAAATTAAAATCAAACTAATAGCTTGAAGAATCATCGTTAGTGAATAAATTTCCAAGTATTAGTAAAACCTAATTTGCTATGAAATTTTTAAAACAAACAAATGTCAATAAAAACATAGCATACTTTATCACATATTACAATCGTTGTTAGGATTGAAATCTTCAAAAACAAATATTCTCTGGAGAATTTAGGATTCAGAATATAAATACTATCATTTGTGTCATTTGACGATATCTCACTTTCTTATAGTTTTTTTCTTTCAAAAGAAAAATCTGATTTTTTTCACACCCTTAGCTCGATGAGAAAATATATTAAAATTTTACAGGATCAAACGAATCAAACCTATAGGACTAAAAAAATAATGAGAAGGAAGAAAAAGAAAATAAAAATAAAGAAAAAATAAATGAGTAAGAAAACAGATATCCCATTCCTACCGAAACTCATGCCCCATTAAGCATGTTATCTTATTTTAAAATTTGTCTACTCGGCAGAAGCAAACACTAGTCATAATATGGGTTAAACAGATGTAGTCATTAGTCAAGCCGAAATCAATGAATGTACTATCGTGAAAAAATAGGTACATGAGGGTTGGGTTCTAATAAAACGTAACAGTATTCACATAATTTTATTATTTACGAAATCTATAAGATATTTTGTGATATATTGTAATAAAAATGAAATCCCTAGATTTTTGACGGACTAATACAACAAACTTTAGTACGAGATGAATAATCCGCGACTTATTTGGGAACTCTATATAATGCGTGTAATAGGGTATGAGTTTCAGTTAGATAGGAGTATCATTCGGCCCAATCAAGTCGGTATGATTTACGAATCAGCAAATTATTAACTAGTGTACCAAGTCAGTTTGGTCCACCAATAAACAAGAGAGGATAATTTGGTTTCTATTTATTTTTAGATGTTAAAATAACTAAAATATATTTTTCTCTTACTTATTTATCTTTCTTCGGAAAGCTCTCGTCAAAATCTATACAACGAGTACCAATAGTGTTATTTTTTAATGATTTAATATTCACGATATTGATTATAAAGGTTCATATTTAAAAATGAATACCATTTTAAAATATTGGTGATTCATTTTAAGTAGTTCACTTTATATAATGCATTCGTAATATTGGTAATTCATTTTGTAGATTGAACTCGTAATATTGATAGTCATTTTTAGCAGTTTATTTTGTAGTATGAACCTGTAATATTGCTAATTCATTCTAACAGTTCATTAGTTCATCTTAGTATATAATGGTAGTTCAATCTGGAAAATGAACTTGCAAAAGTTAGTTCATTCTAGCAGTTCATTTTGTAGAACGAACTCGTGATATTGGTAGTTCATTCTGAAAAATGAACTCGCAAACTTAGTTCATGACGATGGTAGTTGATTCTAGCAGTTCATTTTGTAGAATGAAATCGTAGTACTGCTAGTTCATTATAGCATGTAATGGTAGTTTATTCTGAAAAACAAACTCTCAAACTTAACTCATTACAATGATAGTTCATTCTAGCAGTTCATTTTGTAAAATGAAGTCGTATTATTGGTAATCATTCTAGCAGTTTATTTTGTCGAAATTACCTCGTAATGGTAGTTTAGTTTCACAATCATTTTGTAGAATAAACTCGCAATACTGGTAGTTCATTTCTAATTGTTCATTTTGTAGATTGAACTTGTAATGTTGGCAGTTCATTTCTAGCAGTTTATTTAGTAGAATAAACTCGTAATATTGGTAGTTCATTTTATAGTATAAATTCTTAATATTAGTTCATTCCAACAGTTCATTATTTATAAAATGAAATTATAATATTAATAGTTTATTTTAACATATAATGTTAGTTTAATATGAAAAATGAACTCATAAAGTTAAAATAATTAGACTAAATCAATATGATTAAACTGACACACTATATTTTATATAAGAATTAAGACTAATCAGTGGTTTTTAGTTTATACAAATATTTACCCCTATGTCTTTGTTTTATTCTTCAGTTTTTTTTTGTTTTTCTTCTGCTGCTTTCAAAGGTTTTAGGTACAAATAAGTCTTAGGGTTTGGCTGTCGCGTAAGGGGAGTTTTAATTAAGTTTCGCGAAAACACTAAAAAACCTGTTGAGTTTCACACGTCAGAAATTATATAGTAATAGCTAAATTTCAAGCATTAAACGTCAAAAGAAAAACACAGTCAAGTTTAGTGAGAGAGAATATTATTGATCAGTAAATTTAATGGATCAGATCAGATCAGATCAGATCCCTTGCCAATTCTACTACGAGATATACCTCGATTGACGAAGAACACACACTTAACTCATGAAAAGAAGCTAATGAATCCATCGTACTAAACTCCAAAAGGAAAAAATTGGTGTCATCAAACAAAATGAAAGAATAATGCATGGAGATAAGGAAACATCCACTTCCAAAATGCGATCCCCAGATTTGTTTTGTTTCTGCACTTTATAGATTTAGGCCCTGTTATAAATTCTTGGAATTATAAATTTTTGTGAAAAATAAATCTTAAAAGCACATCATTAACGTTCTGTTGCAAAAATTTTGTGTAAAAATGTAAGATTATAAGTACCACATAGGAATATCGTGAAGTATATATATGTTTCAAAATAAGTACTAGTGAATTATCACTTAAATTCCTATTAAAAAGAAATAAATTATTTTAAATATTTTCTGTGAATTTTGATTTACAATGGTGATGGGGTATCATAAAAAAGAATTCATATCGGATTTAGAAACGGACTTCGTACTAATTGGATCATTTGATCTATTTGATTTTGATTAAACACGGCCACTTAATTTGAATATATACATGTGTTAGAAGCATGACACGTGGAAGAAGATCGAGATAGGAAACAACTAAATTAAAAAGAGCGAGAACCACACAATCAATATTAAAAATA
>JAJJMC010009576.1:349104-380344 GCA_023531435.1 Papaver californicum
AATTGATATGTGAGAATATGATTGGTTGTTTAGTCGAAAAGATTTTTAGCCTAAACAACATGTATGGCTTGTTTAATCTAAGGTGTTGACAAACTGATCGTGGTGTATACCAAATGCATGATCATCTCTATAACTCTTAACATCAAGGCTGCTGTAAAGGAGTATCGAATTCAAGGAAGAATTACTAAATTCATATAACGTTGGATATTTTCAATAACATAGAAAGTAAAATGATTTCAGTTTTTGGTTTGCCGCTATAGCAGAGGAGCGTCTCATGTTGAATAGACACGATAAAAATTTGTTCGAGACGAAAAGATATTTTCAATGTGTGTAATAGTACACATAAAACACGGATGATTTCAATAGATACTATAGATGTCTATGGGAAATGATGAACCATCTCCAATAGTTATAAGTTCCTATAAGTAGTGATGATTTATTCTTATTTAAGTAAGATGAACAATAAGTTTCTTTGATTTCTTTCTTCTTTAAAACATCATCAAAAATATCTATCTGGTGCGTTTTTGGTTGAATCAAGATTATATAAATCTTGAATTTGATAACATCATTAACAGGAGTTTATATCCTAACAACAATATTTAGTTACCAAATTGTATTATAAAGAGTCCGAATATTTATCTAACAGAATATGAACAAGAGCCTTGAAATTTCTCTTTTAATATACTACGACAATTTCTTATTGGTGCTTTTCCATCCTCCTATTCAGGCCAGATTTTCCAACATGCTATTAAAACAGGCATAACCACTAGATTTACTAGATTAGGAACATCTATGGCTATATCAATCTTGAAAAACATTGAATGGGAGATCAAAGAGGTTCTAGAAGGTAGGCAATACCCAATAGGCCTCCAACAACAAAAAAATGAAAAAAAATCAAGTGAGATCAAGGCTCAAGACTGTAGGCGGCCCCAAAGTAGCAATTATGCCAATCTCATGTTGTTGTTTTTAGATATCTTTAGGTTGTACTGCCCACACTAAAATGGTACAGTTGGGCCTGATTTGCGGGATTCAGATGCACCACATTAGGTAAGCTGAAACCTGACCATTAGGCTGCAAGAAAACCGAACCACTTTCTTTTACTAAAATGTAGAGGTAATGATGCAGATGCACGGGCAAGCGTGCAACAGCCGTGATAAACACTCAAAAGACATTGACTGAATATTATAGAAAAACTTGTTTATAAACTATATATCACGGGCACTGTGTGGGATGACTGACCAACAACTACCCGAGAGAATAATAATAAATACAAAAGAGAGAATTTTACAGAACCTTTGTTATCTACTTTCTTTCTTTATATGGCAGGAGTAGACTGCCGAGTGCAGTCTGAAAGATAGACCTAAAAAACCAAAATGTGGGGCCTAAAAACAGCATTGCAGTTGCTTAGCCATTATGGAACAGAAAAAGCGAGAAAAAGCAGAAACAAAGATGAATTAGAAATGCGAGAGATTGCAGACAAGTTTTTAAAATACAAGATGAAGAGTGGAAATCGCCGAAACCTAATAACTAGAGTTAGGAGTTTTGTAGGACTTGAAAGATGTATGAAACTCCTAGGCATACACCAGATTTCTGATGCTCTCTTTTTATAACTTATGTAGCGCGCATCTAACCGCTAAATCTATTTCTTTTTATATAGAACTAGTTCTTTATCCGTACCATGATAGCACAACATTGGTATCGGTGGTGGTGCATAATCCTTGACGTGATGGTATGTCACTGTTGTAAATATCTTTTTCGCACAACTGTTCCAAGTTGCGATGAATAATTTTACCAAGGCAAGCTACCAAACTTCATGGTGGTAGACAGTGAATGAAGAAAAAATGATATAGTATATCACTCGGTTTATTTATCAGAGATTGGTATTTGTATTCTTTATGTTACTTATTCTAGACAGTGAACAAGGAAGAAATAATATAATTCTGAAAGATGGACGGTGGTTTTTGACTTCAACCCATGATTTTACAATGGACACACATTTTTCTTAATTAGTGTATAATTTACAACATTGTAATCTATACACTGGCAAAGAACAAAAACAATCTCGCCAGGTCCAAGTGTTAGTATTTAAAATTGGAAGCAACACAAATTGACATCACACTGCCGACAAAAGCTAATGGAGTAAAATTTTGAAAACAAACCTATAATAGGGCCTTAGGATACACCACGTTGTTGTTAGAGTTGATTTTTATTGATAATACTAATCAAAGTATTACAGAGTTTATATACATTTTGAAGATAGATTAATCCTATAAGTATGGGGTTGTTACAACAAGATAGACCGAGGTATGTGGAGAAGGTTGAAACATTTGAATGTAGCTGCAAGACCGAGTCTGGTGCAGATGCCTCTGACACGCCCCCTCAAGATGGACGTCTGGTGAGAAGTCCAATCTTGGGTTTTAGCTGCATAAATCTGGAACTAGAGAGTGGCTTGGTTAGAGCATCTGCAAGTTGATCAGCAGAGGAGACATGAGCTACTCTCAAGGCACCGTGTTGAACTTGATCACGAATGAAGTGAAAATCGATCGCAACATGCTTCATGCGAGAGTGAAAGACTGGATTAGAGCATAGCTGAGTGGCGCCTACATTGTCACAGTAGATGACTGGACAAGTCAGTAGTTTGACATGAAGATCAGTGAGTAAATATGTGAGCCAATTAAGTTCTGACGCCGTATTCGCAACAGCTCGATACTCAGCTTCTGTGGAAGATCGCGCAATTGATTTTTATTTCTTTGAGCTCCATGATATTGGGTTTCGACCAAGGAAGATCAGGTAAGCACTGGTGGAAGAGAAATCATCTTTGTTGCCACCCCAATCTGCATCAGAGTAGGCGTGAACACTTGGAGAGGCAGTGGTATGAAGATGATCAGAAAACGCGTGTAGCTTTAAAGGAGAGTGACGATAAATTTGAAGTCCTTCATTCAGTGTACCACACAAATACCGTAGGAGTCGCTTTACAAATTGCCAGTGAATCGTTGTTGGGCGATGCATGAACTGAGAGAGTTTATTGACTGCAAAGCTTAAATCTGGTCGAGTGAGGAGAAGATATTGAAGACTTCCAACAAGAGTTCGATATTCAGTAGGATCAGATAAAGGTGTGCCAGAGTTGAGGCTTAGCTGCGGTGTAGTGGGAAGTGGTGTAAGTACCGGCGTTGCTGCCATCATCTTGGTTTTGGTAAGAATATCTAGAATATATCTTCTCTGGGAGAGTAGGATGCCATGTGAGTTGGGAACAACTTCAATGCCCAAGAAGTATGACAAGAAACCAAGATCTTTGATCGAAAATCTTCGAGCTAAAGTATCAATGAAGGCATTGACTTTGCTTGCATCATTACCTGTAATGATTAAGTCATCAACATATACTAGAATGTAGATTAGTAACCCAGAACTTTATAACACAAATAGTGATGTATCAGCGTGAGAATTCTTGAAGCCACATTGAAGTAGAAATACTCGCAATTCATGATACCATGCACGCGGTGCTTGTTTTAAGCCATAGATTGCCTTACGTAGTTTGCAGACATAAGAAGGATGATCCCTATCGATAAACCCTGGAGGTTGTTCCATGTATACGACCTCAGATAGATGGCCTTGCAGAAATGCATTGTTGACGTCTAGTTGCCGCAGACGCCAGTTGCGAGAAATAGCCAGAGCTAGCACAACTCTGACAGTGGTCTGCTTAACCACGGGACTGAATGTGTCCATGTAATCAACTCCTGGTCTTTGATGAAAGCCTTTGGCCATGTAATCAACTCCTGCTTAACCAATTGAACCATCAGAATTACGTTTGGTGCGAAAAACCCATTTACACCCAACCACATTTTGAGTTGAATGTGGTGGAACAAGAACCCATGTTCCATTATTAACCAAAGCATTGAATTCATCGGACATAGGTTGGCGCCAATGTGGTTTGGCTAATGCTTGAGCTGCTGTAGTGGGTTCAGTTTCAGCAGAATCAACTAGTTGTGTCACTAGATTCATCTTCTGAACTGGTTTACGTATGTTGTTCTTAGCCCTTGTTGTCATGGTGTGCGTAGGTTGCACAACTGGAGGATCCATGGGAATGGATGGAGAAGCTTCAGATGAGGATGCAGGGCTCATAGGTGATGGAGCAACTGGTGAAGAAGCTGCGCATGAAGAACCTTCAGGAGGGACAACATGAGATGGTGGCACAAGTGGTGGTTGATGGTGAGGCTGCAAAACAGGAATGAGAGGAGGAATCCAGGTATCAATGAGCACCGAAGTGGAGGGTTGACTTGGCCGGGACAAAGTGTGAAATGGAAATTCAGTTTCAATAAATTTAACATGTCGGGAAACATGTATTTTGGATGTGGATGGATCAAGACACAGATAAGCACTTTGGGTGAGAGAGTAGCCAAGAAAAACACATGGAGTGGATTTGGAATCAAGCTTGTGAGAGGTATATGGTTTTAGACACGGATAGCAGAGACAGCCAAAGATTTTGAGCTTGGAGTAATTTGGTGTGGCTTGAAATATCAATTGATAAGGTGATTGAAGATGTAGGGTGGAAGTTGGCATGCGATTAATAAGGTACACAGCGGTGGCTAGGGCATATGGCCACAATGAGAGTGGGAGTGAGGCATGGGAGAGAAGGGCAAGGCCAGTTTCAACAATGTGGAGATGCCTTCTTTCAGTGAAGCCATTGTGCTCAAGAGTATGTGGTGGTGTGGTGAGATGGGTTATGCCCGAAGTGGAGAGAAAGTTGCGCAAGCCTATGTACTCACCTCCATTGTCAGAGTATAATGTTTTGATTTTGGAGTTGAAATAATTTTCAACAAGTGCTTTAAACTTGATGAATATTTGATGGACATCAGATTTGTGATGTAGAGGATAAAACCAAATATACTTGGTGTAGTGATCCACAAAAATGACATAGTATTTGAGTTGAGTTGTAGAGAAGACAGGAGAGGTCCAAACATCAGAGAAAATAGTCTCAAGTGGTTGTGTAGAGACAATAGAAGATGTTGAAAAAGGAAGCTTATGGCTTTTATTACACAGGCATGAGTTACATGAAAAAGAAGAATTTATTTTGGAAAGCTGGCCTAGATTGTTGCTGGAAACAATGTGTTTGAGGATGGGGTAGGCTGGATGCCCAAGCCTGTGATGCCAGCAAAAGGTATTCAGCTTAATAGAGGAGAAAGCAGCTTTTGGAGAAGATTGAGGCCACTCATAAACACCATCCTTAGTTGGTCCCTTCACCAAGATGGCTCCCGTGCGCAGTTCCTTCACAAGAAAAGAACAAGGTAAGAATTCTATGGACACATTATTGGATTTGCAAAATTGAGATATAGAAATCAAGTTCTTTTTCATGGTAGGAACACATAAAACGTTATTCAAAGTAAATGTAGTGTTGGAGAATGGAAGAGTGGTGGAACGAGAGTGAGAGATTGGTAGATTTGAGCCGTCACCAATGGTAGATTGGTTAAATAACTCTAGGATACACCACATTTTGATACTGTTTAGATACCCATATATTCAAAAGATATTTTTCTAATATCTTTTATTGGATATTTCATCCAAATTCTTGTTATGATTCTAGTTCATTTGACTAAAATAGTCTTAAGAGATCGTTTTCTCTGTTCCCAAACTTCATGATGAAGGTGAGAAAGAAATTAAAGAAAAACCATACACAGTTCATAAGAAGCTTTGATCTAGACAGTAATTAGGTTTGGATAAAAGCTAAAAAGATCAAAATACAGTTGAAGGAACTAATTTTCTGCCATGTATTTTTATTGTCTTGTTAGAGAGACTAATACGGATTTCATTGGTTAGCACAGAACATAAGATTGGATTAGAGTTCAATATGAAATTTGTTTGGTTTAGTAGGAAAGTCAGCAAGGAAACAATTGTTTCAAAACTAGAAAATAATTAGAAATGGGGCGTTGTTGCCGATGGTTTATGGTGATGAATGGTTGTGATTTTAAGCGTTTTAGATTTTTTGTATGGATGGAAATGTTGGATTCCAATCCAGCTTGAGTCTGCAGGTTGAAGAGAAGCTATATAAGCGGCAAAACACAACAACAAATGGTTAACTCTCTATCAACAACAAAACGCTACGACTTGCTCAACAAAAGTCCCAAGAGAGGAGGAAGTAAAAGTTTTTATCATTATATTTTTTTTTAACCATCAACAACATAGTAGTTTTGTTGTTATCGCTTAGTTAGAAATTAAGATACTAGTGCGTTTTAACTTCACACCTAAAGTTCATCATGCATATGGGTATTTTAATCTTCAACTGTTCCAAGCATCAACTGTGTGCATTTTAAATTATTGCATATGATCTGATTGGATCATGAATTATGTCTTCACTCATTATCTTTTATGCACATTGCCTGCAATTTTAATCATAGAGTAATGGACATACCAATGCAAGTATGAATGAAAGGTAAGGTTCGGATGAACTTGAAATGTTAAGATAGTCAAACACACAAGTCTTAAAAGTAGTGGTCTTGCTTGCTGGTTCAATTAATATATCAAAATATTTTGAGTCAATTGGTTGTTTTTGTGGCCATGAAATGAAACAAGCCAAGCAGGTGGTGGTACCAACATAATTAAGGTCTTTTTTTTCGAGTGTCGTGAAAAACATTGGTTATTCTTTTCTTTTTTCGCAAACGCCACTTTAACTCGCTTTATTCCTCGGTTATCAGATTCGCTTGTGTTTTCTACGAATAATTTAAAATATCTCACTTATGTGCTTATCGTCACCACTTGTTTTCGCTTCCTACACCAATTTAAATCGTAGTTCATTCATAACGACAATTGAGCACATATTAAATCTGGATAAAAATATCTCACTTATGTGTTTATCGTCACCACTTGTTTTCGCTTCCTACACCAATTTAAATCGTAGTTCATTCATAATGACAATTGAGCACATGTTAAATCTGGATGAAACTGGTTTTATCCTAGTGTACACCTGGATGAAATCATGTACATTCCATATTAAGCTCGGATAAAATCAGTTTCATCCTAGTTTAAATATGGATGAAAACAAATATACTATATATTAAACTTTGATGAAATTCATCATAGTTTACACATGGATGAAAATATGGATGAAAAAAAATTAGCCTCAGTTTGAACAATGAACATTAACGTGAAGTGCAATAAACTGAAACAACATGTAGGTTATCTGAAGTGTTAAATTTTCTCAATTTGAAACAATGAACAACAATTGGAAGTAACAATAGTACCTGTATTCTATAAAGTACCCAATTTCAATCCATCCAATTTTTGAATTTCGAATGTAGGGTTACAGGTTAGATGATGATTGAATCAATCATATCCAAGCCCTAAACTCTAAATTTGAAATTGAATAGATATTACAGAAATATAAATAATCTTATTTCTCTGTAAGAATAGAGAAGAAAGGATTCGAGAAAGAAAAGGGAATTGAAAGGATTATTCCACGAGGTAGACCTTTCTTTGAAAAGAAAGGGGATGTGCTGATTACGATGATGGTGATAGTGTTGTAAGGTGTTTGATGCAGATGAGCAGGCTATAGCCTATTTGGAGGCTAAAGACCCGAGTGTCGTAATTTAGCTCAAAAAGGATCCATTTTGATTGGAAACGGGTCAACGATCAAGACATGACACGACTTTGTCTCATGGTCTTCATATTTTAGCCAAATTCCATCGTTTAGGGCTTCAAACAAGCGTTTTTGCTATTTTAGGAAAGTTTTTGTTTTGTTAATAACTTCTTCGTTAGGAGTCCGTTTGGGTTGCCGTTTGCTGCAAATAGTTTTATTTTATGAGTACTTTTATTATTTTAGGTCGACCAAAATTTGCCAAAAATAGTAAATTAGGGTTTGAGTCGGTTTAGTTTTTTTTTTCCATCCTTTCTTGACTAGCAAGTTAGGTTTTTTCCCCAAGACTATAAAAGAGTCTTCCATGTATTATTTTAAATAGTTGAATTTGATTAATAAGAATTAATTTCTTAAACTTGTTCAAGTTTAATCGATTATTATTTAAAGTCGGGAAACCGAAGTCTAAATAATTATCATTGTTCATAGTCGATATTCCTAGGAATATTTGAAGTCTAAACAAAACCTCTATTTTCTTTCTTTTCTTTATTATCCGCTGCATCAGTATTGGTTGTTGAGTGACTCACTGATGGTGGTGCTGTTTACGGTGGTGGTGATGGGGTGGTGCTGGTTAATGTAATGGTGATGGAAGGAGTCACAATGGTGGAAGTAAAGGAAAGATTTTCAAAAAATCTAAAAATGAACTGAAAAAGAAAAGAAATATCATGCTTACCCTTGTATTTGGCGAGATTTACGACTCAAACCAAAGGAGAAACAGAAATACGAAGGAGTATTCGCCTCATTTTATTATGGTATAATTTTGTTATGTCCCTGCGTTTGTTATTTATTACGTCGTGTTTTAAATAGATATGATGTAAAATGTAAAATATGGATGGGGTATTTTGGTCATTTCAAATATCAACCAGACACCAAAAAAACACTGTGCTTTATATTATAGAAAAGAAACGTGAAGCTTCGAACAGTTAACGATTGTTGATAGCTTATATTGGCCAATTTAAATCTGGATTTAAGCTAGTCTCCCAGATTAAATTGTTAAATTCATCACCTAACCATGTTTGGTTGATTATGTCTCTATTACAGATAGTAGAAATGTTTACAGGAAATGGATTATTTGTCCTACTAACAAGGTTAAAAGCCACTACCTTGAAGTTTCCTTGAATTTTTGACGTCTTCAAAAAGAGTACTGTTTTGAAATCTCTCTTCTTTAGCTTTCGCATAAATTCCTATCAGCAGCATGAGAGTTTCTCTGCAATCGCTTTGAGATTCAATTATGTGACCACTCAACTGTGTTGCCTATTTGAATGTTGCTTCTGTTCCATGATAGTCTAAATGTTCTTTTGAGTTCCGGCCTGAAGATTTCCTTCTGGATTCTCTGCAGTGACATGTATCATCGACTAGAGTACACCTATTGTAGAATCACATATATCTGGGATCACAGAATTGGCTATATTTATTCTGTATCTCAGAAATCCTGGATATCTGTTTTGTTCACAAATTGTTATTTTTAGATTATTATCATGAAGAGGATAAATCTATGAATGATGAATTATTTTGTACTCGCGATGGGTTTTACCTGAACAACTATGGACCAGTGGTAGAACGGCACGTTAATAGAGGTTTATTTTTTTGTGTAAAAAATAGACGTGCTAATAGCATTTTGGTAAAAGATACACTGAAGAGGGAGATAAATGAGAAACATAGACTGAAAACAAACCTTGAAATTGAATTACCGGTAATTTTTTTTTGAGAATTCCTATTATTTTCAATAAAGAAGAGAGAGTCACTTTCCGTTTGTGAGAAATTATTATCCGATCTCAGAAATATGAAACTCTAATGGGGCGTCTGGTTCAAGTTATTAGTTTTCTAAAATTGGATTCTAAGGGAATCCAAAATTTTAAAATTGACATATTTTTATAATTATAATTTCCTCAAAGAGAAAAAAGGGTATTAAAGTGTTTATGGACATATCAATTACCATGTAACTGAATTATATCAACCAAACAATAAAATTTGATCCAATTCTAGAAATTGGCTTACCCTGTAATAATCCAATAACTTGAACCAAACGCCCCATAAAAATCGTTCGACTTCCAAGCGATTCCAACTTTAGTTGTCAGACCCGACGAGAAATCGCTATCCGTTATGGATTTGATTCCAAAGATGTTCTAAACTTCATGGAACACACTTTGATAGGGAGGGGTTTGAAGCCCACTCTACCAGTGGTTAACCGTTTCGAGTCCTAAACCGATTCGATTCGTTCCTCCTGAAAAAGTTTGGTCCAAGCTTTGGCCTACCAAGGATAGTTTTTTCATTGGCCTGCTGGTTTTGGAAAAATATCGACTCAAGATGTTATGTGTCGGAGAGGGTGGCAGAAGGATTTGGTTAATCATTGTTATTTATGTATATGTTAATCCATAGCAAGACCGCTTGGAAGTTCTAGAGTGTGTTTTTACAAGAATGGAGCATCAAGTGGCTTACACCTCTAGATGCGATCTCTTTATTGTCTATTTGGCCTAGTAATGCTAACTCAAAGCGGAAAAGCTTAGTGCTGAAAGTTCTTCTTGTTGCAATTTTATTGTGTCTTTGGAAAGAAAAACTCTAGGGCTTTTCAAGATATGAGTAAGATTGTTTTCGACATTATCTAGTCAATCAAGCTTACTGTGGCTTACTAGACCCATGACAAGGAAAACTTCAAATGTATTTGTATGAACCAATTTGTGCTGATCTGGAAAGAAGTTACCTTCAACCTCCTAAGGTCCACAGCTGCCTTCTGGACTGGGAGATTCTTCTCTCTGCATAGTTTTTTTTTTTTGTAAGTCTGGGTTGTCCTTTGGTATTTCTTCTTTTGGTGTAGTATGGTGGTCTTTCTAGCTATCCTTTTCTATCTGGTCGATTGGGCCATGGCTCATACTTCATATACTGTGGTTCTTGTTATTTTTATTAAAAAAAATTTATCGATCAAAAAATTTAAAAATAAATGTTGTAATGGCTCAATCATCCATCTATATTGTTGTCACTTAGCCACTACGGTCATTCGACAGTATGAGATTTTCAACAGGTACCGCTGCGGTCATCCAATATCAGCTTTCTGGGAGGTTACTGATCCCTGGATTTTTTCCAGCCCGAGTACGTTTAACTGCAAAGTTTTTTTTTTACCAACTCTAGAGACACTTACGTTGAAAAGACCTCGGTGTTAGGAAAGTACAAACCATTACTTATATTCCATCCACTGAACCCTACATGCCGAATCATGGTATTAGAATACCAACACCTTAAATTAGAGAGGTCATCGGCTCCGGAATATATTGCCCAGATCTTCGATGTTTCCTATCACTTATGAGACCAATACATGACCCAACCCGTACAACGTACTCTCTCACCCTCGACAGGTTACCCGTCGTCGGCTCTGAAGCCATGTGTAATGACCCGATCCTTCATCGATACTGTCTCCACTTAGCAATTGTGGTCGTCCGGCAGTGTGGGATTTTCAACATGCACCTATGCGGTTATCCAGTAGCATCTTCCCGGGAGATCACCCATCACTGATTGCTCCCTGGTCGGTTGTCATCCAAGCAAAATTATTTGCAAGTTCTCTACTTCACGAATATGGATTAAAGTATAATAGTAAGAACAAGTTCGTTCCTCAGGGAGATATGGGTTGTCAAGTTATTTTGATTACTTATGTAATATGGGGTTTTGATTGTGATTATAACTAAATTATACTAAAACAAGTAAATTAATACGAATATCAGAGATAAAGAGTACTGGGTAGAGGTTTCATTTTCCATATTCCAACATGTTATCAACTGAATCATACTCAATATTCATTCTCTCTCAATATCAATAACCCTAAAGCATTCTATCGCAGGCTTACTCCGGCAAAACTCCTATTATCATCAAAGGTGCAAGAGCCACTCTTTGAATCCTTTGTAACAAATAACTTGGCGCAAGATCCACTCAAGTTTAACCCAATGAAATCAATGGTCTTTGTGAGTTGAGGTTATTCTAAACAATCCGGCGCAAGAGCCACACGGATTTAAGCTAGGTCACGCTTTTACACATAATTGCATGGTAACATCCCGTCATTAACAACTATGATATGTTATTTGTAGCAAGGATCTTTTGACAATCCCAGATCTCAAACCCTAGTTTATCTATAGATATCAATGCATGCTCATCTAATTCGCGACTTAAACAAACAAGAAATCAATCATACATGGCGTTATTAATGGTAGAACATAAGCGATATTAAAGAGATTATGAACATATGAGAATGAGTAATTCAATTAATAAGCATGTTTTCCAACTTAGGACTACATCTCTAACCAATACGAAAGGTTTAATTCATCATGGATTTTTCAAAATCCATGGAAAATATATAAGAAAGCAAGTAAAGCAAACCCTAGAAATCGTGATGATCAATCACAATCACAATTCCAAGCCATATCTCACTCTTCTCCTTGTTGTAAAGTATATTGTGTGTATTCTACAATTTTATGAAGTCTTCTTATATAGTTCTCTTTAATTTTGGTCTTTGGAATCCTTTTGGGCTTTAAATTCCTCAAATAACGTCAAAACGCGTCAAAATATGTCCAGGAAGTTGTCAAGTTTGGATGACTCGTGTATGGACCTTTCTAGCCGAATATGGCAACTAGTTTTTGCTCCAGAATAGAGTCAGGTTCGGCTGAATTTTGGTAGGTAATTATCATCCGAACTTTCTACTGGACACCCTCTTCTTTTCTTCTAAAACTTGCTCCAAAGTTCGGCTCACTTCTCCAAACTCATTATTAGCCGAACTTTCTACTGGATACTTTGTCCAAAACTCATCTTGGGGTTCAGAGATCATCATTGAATCATTATTTATCCGGACATTCTCCTGGATACTCCAAAAACTTGACTTCTCGGCTGATTCGTGTCGAGCAAATATCAGCCGAACTTCTATCTGTAGACTCAATTCTTCAAACCTTGCTTTGCCCATAACTTCTTCATCTGATGTCGGAATGACCTCATGTTTTTTACGTTGGCTACGTCTTTAAATTTTCTTTAAGATACAGTGAAGAAATATTGGATTTGAATGAGTTCCATTTGGTCCTTGTTCTAGCTCCCTTGTAGCACTTGATTTCCTTGTTCATCTATTGCCATAATGAACTCTTTTCTTCTTCTTTGGTTGAATACACTTCAAAACTCCTAAGAACTAAAAAAAAAAGCATAATAATATGAAAACTAACAAGAAAACAATGAAATAGAGTACCGAACTAATGCAAATAATGCACTTATCACTCCCTGCCCGAGCACGCTTCAACGACAGAGTTTTTTTCAAACTCTGGAGCCACTTATGCTGAAAAGGCCTCGGTGTTAGGAAAAGAAAAACCATTACTTATATTCAATTCGCAAACCCTACATGCCAAATCGGGGTTTTACTAATGTAGTTAGTCACTTGTAGCAGACTGGACCATTTACTGACAAACCATGGGTAGGGTTGGAATATTTGTAAAAACAAAATTATATATGCTCTAAGATTTGCATGATTTAAACATTATTGCGTGTACCTCACCGTAGCATTTAGTTATTAGTTAGTGCTTCGTAAATTTATTAGTTAGAGCTTTATCAAGGAAAGAATATAATTAAGGGTAGTCTTAGGTGGTGTATTGGTGATGCGAGTCATGTAGATTTCTGGAATGACTTCTGGATCAATGAGCTTCCTTTTTCTGCTATTACTAATATGGATGTTGTTAATTTACCTATACTTAGTGTTAAGGATGACATTAATCCAAGCACGAGACAGTGGGAACTTTATGCTATTGACAATTTTGTTTCTGATGAGGTTAAGCATAAAATTTGCTCTATATTGATTCCCTCGAGTGATGGCAGGACTGACAATAAAGAGTGGATTTATGGGAAAGATGGTAGGGTGAATGTCAAAGAGGCTTATAAATTTCTTATTTCCAGGAAAGGTGGTACTGATAATACCAATGTTGACTGGAATTTTCTATGGAGCATCAAATGCCCAAAGAAAATCCAATTTTTTGTGTGGAAATTATGCCATAACAAACGTAATCTCAATGTGTCTCTTTATAAGAAAGGTATTACTTCAACCCTTGGTTGTTCTTTTTGTCAGTGTGACTTTGTAACTGTATATCATTTGTTCTTCAATTGTTCTTTAGTTTCCCCTATTTGGAATAAGTTACATGACATGACAAGTTTGAGGATTGAGTTGGATGTGATGTCGCCTACTTATTTAAAATAACTTTTCTCTTTGAATGTTTATGTTGGTGGCATTAATTGGTGTTACATTATCCTCATGTGTTGTGGAGCATATATGGAATAGTAGAAACAACTAATCCATGAAGATGAGAGGTTTGTTGCTTTAAAGACTCTTGTCCCGACCGTCAGGAAAGCAAGAGAATATTACTTCATTGTCATACAAAAAGAGGAAAGATTTGTTTGCATGCGTAAAATATTAGTGAAATGGAGGTACCCTAGACCTAGATATTATAAGTTAAAATACAGTTGGTGCTTCTTCTAACTCTCTTTTTGCAGGAATCGAAGGGGTGGTGATGCAGATCGAAAGCGTGTAAAGATGATAATAATCGCAGCGGAATAAAATTATTGAAAAGTAACCAGTAGAATGAGTAGAAATCGATAGAAATTAGTTGATCTTCAAAGAGATATCCTAAAATCTACGGGGTTATCTAGACTTCGTTAATTCTCTACGAATAACGACTATAAATATGAGATTAGTATTCAGACTTCGGGGTAAACCCAACTATGAATAAAAATAAAAATCGATAAACTCAACAAGTTTAATGAAAATAAAATAATTTAATTAATCAAAAACTTCCCTAATTTTCGTTTTTGGAGCTCCTTATATAGATAACTCCTACTAAACAAACCCTAAACTTATCAAAAACCTATAAACTTGTTTCCCAAGGTATCTACTATCTCTAGGCAACTTTTCTAACTTACTAAAACTTTTAAAATAAATTTCTAGACTCTTCTAAAATTACCATAAATAATAAATGAGAAAATTAATTGTTTTTTTACTAAAAATAACATTAATAAAATATAAATAATAATAATAAAATAATAGATTTATTTTCCATAAATCTCCCTCCATCAGGTGGTTAGAGATGATGATGGTTCTTTTGTGGCAGACTTTGCTAAATACATCTATCATAATATGAGCAATATGACTGAAGTTTGGGCAACAAGAGATGGTCTTCAACTCGCTATCTGGATGGAGATCAGAAAGCTTGAGGTTGATTACGAGTCCACCTATACCATTCAACTATGCAGAGGGGAAGTTGCTCGGTTGCTCCTCCATGGTACCTCAAGGGACTTGTCCAGGATATTGTTAATATGAGGGAAAATTTTGAAGATCTTGTCTTTGTTCATCAGTACAGAGAATCTAACTTTGTTGTTGACACCTTATCAAAGAAAGCTTCGCATAGACTTCTTGAGGAAGTGTGGTTTAATAGTTCACCGAATGATATAACATTCAGGGTGTGTCTTATCCGAGAATGATCAACGTTTAGTTTTGTAGTTTTTCAGTCACATTATCAACAAAAAAAAAGAACTTTATAAATTTATACATCATATAATGGCATACATAATCAACCTCAAGTGTTGGACATATCGGTTGAGTAACGGATGAAATTCATTAGATTCGAGTTGTTAAAATTTTAGGGTTTTCATTTTAAGATTTTATTTATCCGCACTTCAGTGGTGTGTCTTGTCTGTACTTTTATGGTTTTTCTGTACTTAAATGGGTATTGATTTTTGAATATGTGTTTTTTTAAGTACGATATCAGATTTTGGTGACCAGAATTCTTAGTTATCCAGTCAAAAGTTACTCCATTTCCATTAAAGCATGACAATCTTGAGAAGATAACCTATCAAGTGATCGATACATGTCGAGAAAACTATCTCCTTTTCAATGTTGTTGGTTTTCTTATTTTTGTATTAAGTCTACCCTCATAATTCATTCTTTTTCCTTATCGGAGTTATGATCTTGTACGGTTACAAGTATGTTGTTTTGATTACGTTTTGGTATATGATGTATACGAAATCTATGTAATCTTCGTTTGCAATTAGTGAAGAAGAGGTTCCTATATCAACAAAAAAAAAAAAACAAGAAAAAGAAAAAAAAAACAATAAAATCCCACCGTTTTCCTTTTTAGACAAGGCCATATGTCCTTCACAATATAATCCACATAGAGGCCAAAAAAAGGGATTCCCATATTGGTCCCCTAGTCTTATGAATCACAAAAGGAGGCAACAGTTACACATTGAAAATTTTGCTTTAGCGGAAAACCATAATGCTTTTTCCTATATTTTTGATTATTTATTATTTATTTCTTTTTTGATTTTTCCCAACGCATAGTGTTTAAGCGTCTTGTACGTTCTCCCTCCACAACCACAACACCTGATGCCTTCACAAATTTGACATGGTATGCATTATGAACTTTGTGATTTTTGTGAATGCATGTCATAAGACTTATACCATGTTTGTTTAGATTTGACTCACGATGTGAATTTGATTCAACATTAGACATCATATCGTTTATATTTTTTACTTTTATGATGTCTGACTCGAGATCTGATTCCGAATTATTTGAATCAGATATCATTTTGTACATAACTTGTTGGGCACATATCTGATCGGAATAATTTTTTTTTTATATAACTTTATTATTTTGTTTTAGTCAGATCCAGACGATTCAGTTAAGTCATCGAAAAACAAACAACCCGTTAGTAGTCTCACCAAGGGGTTTTTGGTGTTGGTTGCAGCCTCATCCGCATCAATACCCAACAATTTAGAAGCCCATATCTCAAACCCAGTAACACAAGCGAGAGAATCAACACTGAAACAGAGGCCTATGGCTAACCCTTGTTTTCCATTCCACACCTCTCGACCCCCTGTTGTCTCTTCCAGTCGAAGAAATAAAAAGAAGATAATTCCCTCCTAAAAGTCTTCTGAATTCTCTCAATAATCCTTATCCAGATTCCTCAAATTATTTCTGATTTCATGATTGATTCATTTATTCTTCTTAAACCTAGATTTTTCAGTGTATTAGTAAGTTAGAGGTAGTAGTAGTTCTGTGTTGAGTGATAATGACGATAGATGATGATAATTCTATATACGTTGGTGGTATTCCGTATGACTGCACAGAAGATGACATTCGCAGAGTTTTTGATTTATACGGTTCTGTTATCGCTGTTAAGGTTTTTTTATTTCTTTCTCTAATTCTCTGTGTATTATTCTTTTTTCAATTTCTTATCATCTAGGGTTTCAGATTAATTTCTTATCTTGTGCGTAGATCATTAACGCTCGTGATATTGGAGGGAAATGCTATTGCTTTGTCACTTTTACGAATCCGAGATCTGCAACTGACGCCATTAATGATATGAACGGAAGGGTATGTATGTTTTCTACTTGCCATTATTTATTTTATTTTTTTCAGTTTTTTGCTGGTAGATGCAAAAACTGGGTTTAGTGACACTTTGAAAATTTTGAAATGTAGAGTATTGGTGGGCGTGTTGTAAAAGTGAATGAAGTTAATGCAAGAGGAGCTGGAAGAGGTCTTCCTCCTCCTCAATTTCATCGTAGTTCTGAGAGGGATATGGATTGGAACAATAGAGGTAGAGAAAGGGAGAGAGGGGGTTATGATCATGAAAGGGATCGCTATAGAGGGGAGAGAAATAATAATGCTGATAGGTCTCAAGATGGATATGACCGTCCACGCGGTGGTGATTATGATCGACATAGAGACCATTTCTTAGACCGAGATCAAATTCGAGGTCCCGAGCCTTATGACCATGAAAGGAACAGGAGCCATGATCGAGACCGGGGTAAGGTGCATAATTTGGACCATGACTTGTTACCGCAGACTGAATATGACCACCCCCATGACTATGATCGAAATAGAGAGCGTTCCTTAGACAGAGATCAAGCTCGGGGTCGTGATTATCATGAGCGGAGCAGGAGCAGGAGTAGGAGCCCGGATCGAGCTCGCAGTAAGGAGCATAGTCTGGACTTGAAGCGAGAGACTGAGGTGAATATAAGTATTGAGAATAAAAGAAAAGATATGGATAAAGTACAATTGTCAAGGAGTCAGAGTGGGTAAGATCTCGACTCTACTCACTCTTGTTTGCATTTTCTATTTGATGGAACTTAGAACTTATAGATGTTGGTATCTGTCTGATATATCAAATATTGCATCCTATCGTGTATTCTTTTTACCATAAGAGCAATTTGCCTCCACCGCTATTAAATCATATTTATTTGATATTTGGACCTCTGGAAGTGGTTATAATTTGTTTATTTGGTTTCCTGTAAACAGTTCCCATTTTAATGACCGCCGTAGCAGGGAGCTGTCATCGAGCTCTAATGATAATTATAATGACGAGGTAGTAGATTAACATTTTATGGGGCATTGCCCCATTTGTTAGACTTATATGATATGGGTCCTTATGCACATGTTTTTTTATTAGGTAAAGGAACGATTGGATGTGTCAACACAAAAGCATGGAAATCTTGAAAAGAAGGTACCCAACTTTTTTTTTCTTAACAATTTACTAAACAGAAGACAGAGTTTTCTACTGCTACTGCCTTTGACCTGTATATCTATTTGTAATGTTATACAAAACCCACCTGTTTAGATGGAGATCGATGTCCCTGTACATTGTGATTGAGATCCAATTTGGCTATCTATACTCAGAGAGTTAAGTGACGATCTAAATCATATTGCTTTTTTGGTGTTTTATCTGATGGCAAAGATAGCATGTCTTTCATTTCTGTTCCATCAGAATATGTATCTATATCACAGTGGTTGAGGGTTGAAACCTCAGCCAGTTATGCATTAATTCATGCTTTACCAATTCACCATATTTGCTGTGCATATTGAGCACTGAATGTTTTATCCAATTAAGCAGATTTCTCAAATTAAAGAGAGGTTAGAAGAGAAAAACCATCTTGTCTCTGAATTAAAGAAGAAATCTCAGGTAATTCTAATATTTCTAAACAGACGGTTCATGCTTCTCTTTAAGATGGTACACAATGTCAGACAAGAGTAACTTGCTTATGTTTGCTTTTGAGATATTGCTAAGCTCTTTATCATTTCATCTTATTATTGTCATGGCGCGTGCAGAAATTGGAGGACTCAGTAGCCTCTGCAAAGAGGCTTACTTCTCAGCGGCAGCTGCAGTTGACCATGGTAATGACTTATTACTTTTTGTTTTCATTTGACTTTATTCTACGTGCTTAAAGAAATTACAGCTTTAGTTTTAAGTTGCGTTGCAACGACTTGGCTGACATGTTGGTTAATGGTGATGAATTGCCTTTTCCATACTTGACAGTTGCAGAGGTGTTTTCTCCAAGTAAAAGACTATAGAGAAAAGCTTAAAACCTCGGAACAGGAACTCCAGGTAGCTCTTCATGTTATCTTCCATATGAGTCGTCATTTTGTAGATAAGTTTCATATTTTGCCCTTAAGTTTTATTCACTACGGTATGAACTGAGAAATCTTCATTTTGTTAATCCAGTCTCTTGTTGAAACTGTAACGGCTGATGTTGATTATGGAGATGAGGATGATTGAAAGGGGATGGTTCTCTGTGCACAAATGGTAAGGCACATAAGTTGAGTGTATATGTATCTGAATCACCGGGTTATCAAATTTAAGCGCAGATCATACTTTTTGTAAAATTTCTATTGAAAAATGAAACAAGGTCTAGTTGGTATAAAGCTCTTGATGAAAATGACCTATGAGAATGTTTGTTGATATTCATTTTTCAGAGAGATTGATGGATTGATCTCTAGTTTGTTCTGCTACAACCTTTATAACTTTATGATATACCCATGGATTGGTCTATTCTTATTTAGATTTAAATGTTCTTCGCTTCTTCCTGTTCTTGGTAATTTAAGAATTTAAATACATCTTTAAGTCACTTGAATATTCTTGTCCTTCTCTCCTTGAAAAGTGCAAGTATTTCATTTAGGCACGTGGCAAGAAGCATTGTGACTGTTGATGGGGCTCATTTTTGCTAGTTGCAGTCCAGTTCTACTGCTAATTAGGCTGTGTGAAAACACGGACATGTCCTGAGTTTTTCAGGCTTCTATGGAATAAGGGTAGGCTAGGAATTGGACATTAACATAATGTTTACTAGTGTCATGCAAGTTTTTGCTCGCTTTCACCTTCGTGTTGCCTTGCAAGTGCAAGTGGTTGCATGTTTTTTACATCTTAGGTAAGAAAATTTGGTAAGAAAAACCGAATTACAGTTTCTCTGGTCATCCAAAGATGCCCTGCCCTAATTTATGGTTTGTTGAAACTTCACTAATTCTCTCCCTCTTAGATGAAAAAAGACCTATATCAAATTGTCAATGCAGAGTAAAGAAGGAAAAACCTGATTACTTTTTCTTTTCAAGCAATGGCATCATCTGTATCATTAGTACGTAAGACAACGTTGGGATCTAGTGTAGATGATGAAGAATGCAAATTCTATTACCTATCAGTGCTCGACCGTGTCATGGAACCTTATTGCCTCCGAATCGTTTTATACTATCAATTCCCAGCCAATACTGACTTGGCCAAGCTGAAGAAAAAGTTCAGTATTTCAATATCACACACGTTTTCAACATTTCGAGTTGTGATTGGGAGGTTGAGACCGAACTCTAAACCATCAGAGGGTCATTGGCATGTCAAATGCAACGATGCTGGTGTGAGAACCTTGGAAGCAAGAGCAAAATGTAGCCTTAAAGAGTGGTTAATGTCTGTGACTAGGGAGAAGGAACTCGAGCTTTTATTTTGGGATGAAATGCCTAACAACCCAGATTTATGGTCTACCTTCTATCTTCAGGTACCTAGTATCTTACTACTTCATTATTGTAGTCATCCTTAAGCTTTGGCTCGATCCAGGCAGGCATCGATGGACTCCCGGGCCAAAGCATTATCTGGCCATTCGTTAGTTATCTCGAGTCTTGACATAGTTAATTTTTGTGAGCAGTTTACAGAATTTGAGGAAGGTGGTTTTGCAGTTGGATTAAGCTGTACCCATCTACTTGCAGACGCGATGACTGCCACCATGTTTCTCAAAGCCTGGGCTGATACCACCCTATTGAGGAAAATACAATCTCCTCCACTGTTCCACCCCTTGGCATTACGAAAACTGTGCAGCAGCAATACAGAAAACCATGAACTATACTCTGATTTGATCAACCACTACAAATCATCTATTGAGGGAATCTGTAATCCAATCACCGCATCGAAAGGTGAGGAGTACTCAACAATCACTTTTGCTTTCAGTGATGATATGGTTAGGAAATGCATATTCGAGGCATCATCTGAATCCTCGCCTTTTGGTGCACTGGCCGCACTGTTTTGGGTATGCATTAGTAAGGTGAAAGGGACAAAAGTAGGGGTTATCAACATGTGTGTGTGTTTAGATATGAGAAATGTGTTGGGACTTAGTAAAGAATTTTTTGGCAATTGTATGGTTTTCAACAAGGTGCTTGGAGATATTGGAGTAATAGAGGAAGAAGCTGGACTAACGAATGCTGCTCGGGCAATACAGGACGCTGTTGGTAAAATGGAGGAAAAGGGAAGGATTGTGGATTTGATTGAATGGTTAAAAAAGAATACTACTAGTTCTCATCGATCATTCAAACCGATAAACGGTAATGATATTTTATGTGCTAACTGGGAGAACTTAGATCCGTATTCGGCCGAATTCGATTCCGGTTTTAAACCGGTACGGGCTTCGTATCACCTGGGACCTGTATTTGGAGGAGGACAAGTAATAATCCTTCCCTCACCAAAGGGTAGTGAAGCTTCAATGGGTAGAGTAGTAATGGTTACACTTCTAAAAGATGAAGCTGCCGAACTCATTGAAGAATCCTTAATTCTCAACTTGTCTCCCAATATTCTTATGAAAAGTTAAGTTTGAAAAATGAGTGTGTGGACTTAATTAAGACAAAATAAGTACGCAATTATTATGAAAATAATTTGGGTTGTTTAACTCAATATATTAGGAAGAATTTTTAAGTTATATTTGTACTAGGTAATTTGTACTAGGAATGAACTTATGGGTTGTTTTTTTTTTCAGACTCAACTAACTCGTCTGGATCTGAGTTATAGAAAATAAATAAATCCAGTCAGATATGTATCTGTTGAATCAGGTACAAAATAATACATGACTCAAATAACTCCGAATCAGATATATGAGCCGAGTTAAACCTCGAAAGACATCTAAAAAATAAAAAACAAACAATATAACATTTGATCCGGACCAAATCAGATGCTGAGTCCAAACAAACATGATGTTACATTTATGTTCTAAATTAATTTAAATAAAATACATTTTATTTATATTAATGGATCCGTAATCAAACTTTAATGCTGATTAATAGAACCACAGTTGAACTTTACGTTTTATTTCTAACCGATTTATGTGCCGGTCATGTTGACTGAATGCCAAATTGCTAATTAGTACTTTGTTTGTTTTTATCTTACTCAACGTTTAGTTTAACCCAAATCAAATGTTGAATTGTTTGTCTTAAATTTTTTTATTGCCCAACTCAACTCATTTTTTTTCAATCCTTTATTTAATAAACAATAAAAAACCCTCATAAACTATTATCAATCGATCATACCGCAGGCGGAAATCAATAGGAAACTCTATCGACTACCGTATGAAAATGGGTCCGTGTTGTACATTCTTTTTTTTTCGTCTTTGCAGACTCTGTAGGTATTATATACCGTCATGTAATTACCTTCAATCTTTTAAAAATATTTATGCTTCAATATTATATTTTTTTTATCAGCTGAACCGAGCTCAGTTGAACCCCTTTACAATAATTAAGTTTTGAAAATTACTAAGCAAAATAGTAAGATTTGGCCCATGCCAATTAAAGACAGAGATATCTAATTCTGAGCCTGAGGTATTTGAATCAGGTAGTATAAAACTGTAGCAGGCTGGTTTTTGAGGTCTCTGCTACTCCAACCATATTGATCCATGAGATCATCGCCACCAATTACTCCAACACAGATATCGAGGTAGGGCAGTCAAATTATCCATATCTACTGATTCTTATTTTCCGTATGATTTTGTCTGTTTCTTTTAAGGACGAAATTATTACATGTTTTTCATAAAACAAACTGAAAGTTGTAACTCAGTCTCATAGTACTATTCTATACCACCTGATATTTCAGTTCAACAATCATCAAAGGGGTCATTATCTTATAAAAGTAGATAGCCCAAATCTACAAAACAAAAACCATATAATACACACTAACTTCCACTTTTAGCCCTCTTGTAGCTCCTCTTTGTACCAGTTAAACAGCAAAAATGCCAAAGGGTGAAAATGGGAACAAAAAATAAAATTTAGTCAGAGAAATTTGGAAAAATGTCATCACACTGTTATGAGCTCAAGTAAAAATGTCATACATTTTATCCTAAGTCCTAAGACTCTCTCTTTATGACTATACTAGCTAGAAGAAGAACCCACACATAATGTTAGAATTTGAGTGTAATTTGATGTTCATCACTAGTACCATTACTTTTATCACTTTCATCTCTCAATGAAGCTAAACCTCTTCTTTGTTCATCTTCACTAGTGTTATTGTGATGATCACCACTACCACCACTACCACTACCACTATCTCCTTTCCAGTTACTACTTTCTGATTTTCCGTCTTCGATACTCTCGGACTGGTCACGTCCTTGGCTGATGGTGTTATTACCGTCTGATTCCGGTGAACTTAGTGGTGTTTTTGAGGAGGGGGAGAGTTTGTAAATGTGATGTGGATGATGGTGGTGGAGCTGAATGTTATTGTGGTGGTGGTGGAGAAGATGATGGGGTTGCTGTTGTGTAGTATAAAACTCTTGTGGTACTGCTACTTGAGTTGGTGTAGCACAGTAATGTGCAGATGTTAAGGAACCAGGATGTGTGCTGTATATTGTAGGGCCTCCTCCTCCTCCTCCATTATTGTGTGCTGCTGCAGCAGCTGCTGCTGCATATTCTGGTGGCACCCAAATACTGCCCAGTACTACTACCTGTGGTGTTGGATTTCCTGCTGATTCTGGACTTGGACTTGGCCTTCTTGTATGGAGTCTATATTTCTGCATTTTTGCAGATACAAAATTCAGTATCAGAGATTTGAGTGCCAATGGTTCCATGAGAGCAAAGCATTTAGAGGCATACAGAAAGAAAGAAAAATGAAGAAAGTTAAAAATAAACCTGTAAATGGCTCTTCACTTCATCATTTGTTAAACCATCAATTTTCATCAACTCCCTTATTTGTTTTGGGGTGGCTACTGTGTTAGACCAAAAAATTGATTATTAGTAAGCCCTTAACGATTGCATGCATCATGATATATATGTGTGCATAAGAGTATGATGTGTGTACCTTGTGAACCTCCAAGCATCTGAAGAGCATTCACGAATCTGCGGTGTAAATCCGGTGACCAACACCTTCTTGCTTTTCTATGTGCTTGTGTAGAGTTTGAATTTCCTTGTGCATCACCTTGAGAAGCTACCATAACTTTACCTTGTTCGGTCATGGAATTATTACCTCCGTCACCGCCTTTAATGTTGATACTTACGGAATTATTATTGTCTCTCCTTCGGCAAGATATGCGATTGTTTTCTGACTCTATACATTTTTTCTCATCAATAATTTCTTTGTCGGTTGAAGTACTATTAAGTGCTAAATCAGGAAGGACAAGTAATGTTTGACTGGAGCATGTGTTTGCAGCTTCTTTTGAGAATGGAAGAAATGCTTCTCCTGCATTTCTTTTCTTATCCTCTAAGCCTAGTTTTGGTTCTGACGAAATTTGATCAGTTTCGTCTTTCGACAACTGCTGTTGCTGTTTCGTTATTCCTTCGTTAGAATTACTCCACAGTTGTGCTGATATCATCCAACTTGATTTCTCTGATATGTTGGATGCTTTCTCTGATCCTTCAGTATTTGAATGCTTTAGAGGTATGAATTCTTCTAGTATAGGTCTTGCCTCATCTTGGTTTGGTGTCCTACATGTCTGCAATTGTTGCCGTGATGCCTCCATGGCTGCAAAACGAAAAAAAATAAAATTATAATTACTCTTTGGATTTGAATCATTACCTAGTAGCAAACCAATATTTTTTATATACCACCACTACAAGAAAAATCGCTTTTAGTGGCAAATGATATCGTGACGAGAATATTAATGCATGAAGGTTATTAATGATTACCATTAGCAAGAAGTTGCATGCAAAGTGGTAGTTCACGCTTAAACGCTTCGATCTTGAGCCATTCTTCTTCGAGATGAGCCAGAAATTCTTCGAGTTTTTGGGTTTGGCCTGGTTGATGAATATGGTTTTGTTGTATTTGATGATCTCCAAATGATTTTAAGAGTAATGAATAACTTTGGGGTTTGATTTCCGCTTGGTTAAGCTCAGAAGAAGAACTCATTATGTACTATAGGGTATTCTATATGTTGTGTTCTTGTTCTTCTTAAACGCGCGTTCATGCACACATCAAATTAACACATGAAATGAATAGTAAGAGATAGATATAAAGAAGCAGTGATATACAAATTAAGAAGATGGAAATGAGGCTTGATATTCCCTTTTTAAGGGGTGATAATGGGTATCAAGTGGGAAGAAGAGAGAACACAATGAGGATCAAGGAGAGGATGACTCCTTTTAGGGGTGAGTTCGAGGGGAATAAAGTAGGAATAGAAGAAAAAGAAACTAAAGAAAAAACAGATAAAGCAAGGGGTATGGTAACTTCTTGCAAAGAGCAAAAAATTAAAGAAAAAGATCAAAGCAAATATGAAAAGCTTATATTGGGGGGACTCTAAGATAGTCTGTATATATATATATATATGAAGGAATCTAAGGATTAGTGAGAGGACAGAAGGATCATGTGCTGTTGAAAAAGCTTATTTGAACACTGCAGATATATGTGTATGTATATGTACGTACTACGAATATTTCAAAAATCTCTAATATAAACCAGAAAAAGATGACTCTTCTCTTCTTATTGTCCTACTTTTCTTTCTCTGCTGGTTTGTTGTTTTCAGTTATGACATATCTCTACTTTTTTGAAAGTATTATTCAAACCTCTTCCTCCTTAGAATCAAAATCAAATAGTGTTATTGTTTGTCTTTACAACATTTTTTTTTTTTACTTTTCTTCTTTCCATTTGAAACATATATAGACATATAGTAGAATTGGTGGTATTCTGATTACCATCTGACAGGGAATTATTCGAGTACATATCATCAAAAAAATTATTAATAAAAACTCAAAAGAGGTGCCATTTTTTAAATCTACCGTGTCACGGTTATAACTATTATTGTGTTTAAATGCAACACTATATTTATAGCAGAATATTTTATAAACCAACTGTACTTTGTTGCAACTTCTGGCTCCGTGCCGGATGAATATGTCAAGCAACAACACCTTTATAGAACTGCACAAACCATATTCTTGTTGCAGAGGGATTTTAGAGCGGGCTGGCCTGGATTGGCAAAAAATTCCCGACTAACCTTCTTCAGTATGTTCAGGGAGGCAGGTCTTCCTCTGCCTATATCAAAAAGGACTAACAGCCCCAGCCCTTGACCTTCTATGGCAATCTAGCTGTCTATATTTCTTTCACACCTTAATCTTAACATATATATCTGCAGCTATGCCCTTATTTTTCACCGTAGCTTGGGCACCCCCTACTATCAGAAAAGGCATAGTACATATATATTTATAATGAATCACTCACTACTCATCAACTCATTATAGTACTCTGATTGTTGGTGCACTCAATTTAATGCAGTTCCACATTCAAGCAGGGATTTCAACAAACGAATCTGTCTTCTGTACTACTTTGAGTACTTTTTTAAAAACTATTGTCCTTTTTTTTTTTTTTAAGGTGTAACTTTAATATAATTCACCTTTTATTATTTATTAAATTAACTAAAATTACAGAAAAAAGAGTACCACTCCCACTTCCACTTCCTAGTGTATGTACCCTCCTGCAAAGTCATGGATATACATTGGCATAGACAAAAAGTCTGGATTGTTAGATACACATCATACTTAGAATATTTTCTTTTCTATTTTATAAAAATACTTAGAATATTTTTTTCTAGCTAGCTAAACCCTAATGCGATTGATTAGAATATTATCTTACTATTGGTTGTCATTACACGTTTAGGGTATCAAGCACTACTACTTGAAAACGCTGTTCCTTACTAAAAGCAACTCATCAGAAAAAATAATGATATTTGAATGATTCTAACATGATTTTTTTTTAATACAAAGTAATTTCGTTAAAAGGAGGAAGAAGAAGAGATACCAAGTAGTGTTAAAATGGACGAACCCTAGAAAGAAGTGGTGGGTAGTGATAGAAAGGAAAGAAAAATTCATCAAAAAAAAAAGTGGGTATATTAGTATGTGTAGTAGTAGTATCTATATTCTATATCCACCATTGGTTCAAACTTTAAAATTCTTTTTAAGGGTGTTTCAAGAAAAGTTTAAGTGTAAAACATATTCTTGCATTATAGATGAAGACCGTCTTCTAAGAATATCTAATGCATTATTTAGAGAAAGTATATGGTATAAATGATATTGATTTTTTATGTAAGCAAGGAATATCTTAGTTGCAAATTCTACGACTCTAAAACCAAGGGTATCAACAAAGTTAATTATACTATAAAAGAAGAAAACCAACCCTAAAGAATAAAGCCTTAACTTAACACACACCCCCATGGAATCTTCTTCTTCTTCTCTGCTGCGGAATTCTATGCTATTGACTTTAGCGAAGTGGCTAGGAAGGCAGCAAGATTCTCTTCTTTCTCGTTCAAAGTACACACTTTGTTAGATTTAGGGGAAGATGCATGTTTGGGTTGGTGCTAACCCGACCCGGCCCGACTCAAACGACCTCAACACTATCTGACTCCTCTTGTGTGGTTGGGGACGTATTCCAATTCACTGTAACCAATAATAGGTGACATCTTCTTCTGTATGTATGGTTAGCAAAAACAAAAATATGCGTTGACTGATGTTCTCTTAATTAGTAATCCTGGTAGAGCTGGTTATAAAATTATTAAAAATTATTATCTCTATTTTTAAAAAAAATAGTATCACTTTTTTATTCTTGTTTGGTTGAGGACGCATTCCAATTCATTGAACAAATTATTATATGGTATTCTATACGCATGATTGGTCAAAATAAATTTACATTGACGAATATTCTCTTAATAATAGAGCTGGTTGCAAAGTTGTTAAAAATTATTACCTCTGTTTTTGGAAAAGTGATAGTATCTCTTTTCCCAAAACAAAGAGTATAATAAATTAATAATAAGGCATTGTGTTGAATATATAGGCCTAGATATTTTAGCCTTACTAAATTTTGGGGAGCAATAAATGGTTTCATACTACTTAATGTTATCACATGATAAAGGTGTGGTTCATTGTGTTTCACTGCATAATATTTGGATGCTAACAAATAAATCTTTGGTTCCTTGTTCACTAAGAGAATTGTGTGACTTTGAGAGGAAGAAAATATAAAAAATATGAATAATAATTTATTAAAAATTTATGATTTAATATGTAATATTTATTTTGAAATTTAAATTTATCGAAAATTTTAAATATTTTTCTAATGTGTCAACAATAATTTTAGAAACTCACATTTTAATGAAGATGCTAGACTTTAAGCTGCACATATCATGCAAGTATGTGTACACTCAGTATTCATAGCCACATGCATATGGTTTTGTGATATGGAGAAGAAAAAGAAAACTCCGTGTATAAAAACAAATAACAAAATAAAATATTAAAGTATTCAGTTGTCTCGCCAATCGATTTACTCTAAAAAGAAAGGAATTAACTCCAAGTTGTTTTTTTTGAACCATGAGTCCAAGTTTTTAATTTATCTCCTACATTTTTCAGTTTAAATTGTTATGTTTTGTGGGCTCTCATAAAGCATAATTTTAAACTCTTTATATCTAGAATCCTGGTTCTGATTCGCAATAGTTTCTCCAAAAAAAGACGTTTACCATTTTAAAAATGATCCATATGGAGTTGTCTGGCCCGGCTCCATTCTTATTTAGTGGTCCATTCCATGTCCGACCCGTATCAATGTGGGTAAGAAGAGGAGAAAAGAGAGAGCAAGCAAGAAAATGAAAGAAAGTGATGCATCAAATCGTAGAATAATGATGAAGGGAAGGGAAGGGAAGGGAAGGGATAGTCTCTTTCTTTCTTTCTTTCTTTCTTCTAACCTAATATTCAGTCTTCTGGTACAATACTCCAACCCATGCCTTTTCTTCAGATTCTCTCTTCTCTAAACTTTGAATTCTCTCTTTTAATTTTCATTTCTTTACTTACTTCTTTATTCACTCACCACCCCATAAGCCCAATATTGTACTTTCGGAATATCCCTTTTGTCTAGAAGCAAAACCCAAGGGAATATTTCTTCTTTTTAATAACTGTTTATTTAATTATTAGATCGCTAAAAACGAAACCGAGGAGGATGGTAATATACTAGAACCACAAGTCTAGAACAGTGGTACAACATCTCTAAGCAGGCCCGGTCCTAGCTATCTAGTGGCCTAAAGTAAATATTTTTTATGACACAAATCACCTCTCATCAGTACCAACACCTTCACACCAATGATGAACTTTGTCTACCTCTTGCTCTAATAGTCTGTTTGTATAGATATGTTTTTATTTCTCCATAGAAGCAGTAATTAATTTTAGAAGTTAAAATTAAAAATAATTTATCTTATAAGAAGTCAATTTGTTCGTAGAAACCGTTCTGAAATCATATTTTTAAATTAATTTTTGATATTTTTATTTTTAAAAATTAAAAAATAACTTGTGTAATATTATCTAACCACTATGACTTCGTATTTGAGCTGTACGAACAATATAATTTTTTATGTTGGCTAGTATGATCACAACTATAAACAGATTTAAAAGGTTGCAAATCGCAGTGAATGCAAACAAAGAGGGCAAAGTTCAAAAGGACCTAGTGACTTAGCTTCCAAAATGAAAAAAAAATGAAGAAAGCAAAACTCACAAAAATTTTAGGTCATGGAATATTAGCCATTGGATCATGTATGGTTATATGGGCTTTATAATTTACAGGCCAATCAATGTTACCTATAATAATCTTTTGAAAAACTCTTTTCTATTTGAACAAATATGAACACAAACAGATTCAATTAAAACATATATAACCAGTACACAAACCAGATTCAATTAAAACATATATATATAACCAGTTAGAACTTAATTAGATCCCAAACTTTTTTTTGGTGGAAATATGAGTCAACTGCAACAAAGTTTATACAAATTATCCTCTTCTTTTCAGTATTCCAGTACCCTCAATAAGGGAGCACCGGAATAAAATTGACCGTTGACCGAAACAGACCATGCATATGCATGATTCTTGCTTAAGTCGTATAGTACTGAAAGTCATAATAGTCAGAGAGAGCATCTGCAAACAGATGAGATGAGAGTGCGGTAGAGAATACGAATAGAATTGAGTTTTGGTCGGCCTCAAACAAAAGAAATTTTTTAAAGGAAGAATTTTGTTTTAAAGATCTCTCTTAGCTAAGGCTCCTCCTGAACATGTACACACAGTACTAATTTCATTTTATTATCAAAAGGGTTTGAAAAGAAAGAGTAGAGTGAATTTGAAGAAAGGAACAATTTTTTCCTTTCTTTTTTTCTTTCTTTCAAGTTATTCTTTCTTTCTAAGTTGAAGAAAGCAAATAATAACAACAAAGCTGGTTTTAAGTTGATGGGTTGCAAGAGCTTAGTAGTTGTATCAGGATGTACTAGTATATTAGATTCCCACATGCATTATTATTATTATGGTTGGATGTTTCACTAGGCTATAGTTATACTTTAGCAAGCCAAAAACACATAAAAAACCAACTACCATGGTAATAAAAATTCCCCTATGTGCTCACGGACTAGGAAATTCAGATTTATGAGTTCACCATTAACAAAACATAAATATTAAATTAGAAGAAAAAAAAACGAAAACAAAGACAAAGAGAGGGACAACGGTTAACGGAACCGGTAGGTAGGAAATTCTATCATGTCATGTCCCATTACAGTTCGAAAAAAATCAGGTCAATTATTCCACCGATGCTTGACGGTAGACTCTGCTCCCCATTTGGCCATCACATTGCGCATATTTGTTCCTTCTTTAAATATATATATATATATATATATAAGAGTATTTAAACTCGATTTTCTTTCACAAAAAAACGCACATAATTTTCTAGTGGACCAACAACTTTCACGGTAGCATGTTATCATTCGGGATGGCAAGAATAACATGTATTGAATCACTTTTAAACCATATCCTCTTCGCATTATAGTATTGAGCAATAGTTCATGGGTTATAACCCCACTAATATAAACCCCAACCAAAATATAATATAATAAAGATTTTATCTGAATAAATCTGTTTAAATTATCTTTTATATTAATTCAATCCAACAAAAATAAAAATCAAGTCCACTTTTAATTTCTATTCTCTCTCGTCATCAACACTACCAGCACCAACTCACCACCACTAGCCAACAACACCACCACCAACACCAACCACCAACTAACAACAACACCAACGAGCACCACCAACCAGCACCACCACCAACCACCACCA